>SNQJ01S0021468.1:43015-95758 GCA_010110895.2 Picea sitchensis | reverse complement strand
TCCTTCTAGAAGCGGAAGCTTCTATTAGGTCTTCTTACATCCGCCTTATTCTATTTTATTGAAAGGTCTTATTAATATTGACCTTTATTACATCCGAATACATTGATCTACCTATGTGCGGGTTAGGACCTTAACAAATATTCAACAATCATCAAAACCTACCCAGCAACTAAGAAACAAAGGGTGATGTAAGAAACTTTTCAAGGGAAAAGCGCATATATACGCCTCTTGCAGAAGGACGACACACATATGTACACGACAATCAGGAAAAAACTCGTGTATATCTGTCAAAACATAGCCAAGATAAGGAGAAGGATAAGAAACTCAGGCTCAGAATGAACAGAGGCTGTCAAGCAATCATATGATAAGAAACTCAATATAAACGAGAGCAATCTAAGGATAAAACACTCCAAACCTTGAAAAAATAAGATTATATCCCCAGTATGGTCGCCAATTTTGTTACGAGGAAAATCTCTCTATGGCTAGGCGTAAAACGCAATAGATGGAAATGAAAACAGAAATCAAATCTAATATCAGGTATGCTATATAAACAAATATGCTAGCAAGACAAGATAAAAGTCCTACCTCATCCAAACGTTCGATGAAGTCCACCGTTGAGCACTTGACTTAAAGAAATATACCTGCAACTTGTCCTCAATAACCAAGAAATGAAAGAATATGGTGATAATATATAATGTTAGCACATTCAATAGAATAATCCATCAAAATTTATAACAAATACGCCCATGGAATCACAATTCAAATATTTGGAAGATTTGCAAGAATAACAAATCAATTGGAGGGTTTGGAGCAACTGCAAGCTAGGGTTTGACAGTCGCAGCCATAACAGAGGACAATATGAGCACCAAAGGGGGGGGGGGGGCGGTAGGGGTACCCCCTCATACAAACAAGTAGTGGTAGACAGAGGGAAAGGGACAAGAGGCATAACTTTCAAGGCACCAATGACAAGCACCTCGGGATCAGACCCAAAAAAAGGTCAGGAAAGGAACCCAGGAAAAAGTGGATGCATGGGAGAAGAAGCCAGAGAAAATCAGAGCAAGGTGCAAGACAAAGTGAATCCCAACGGGGCAGAAGGGCACAACTCGTGAAAACCCAAAACAACAATGATACCCAAGGTGATACTAGAGGATCCGTAGACACAAATCTACAGGGACCATATGAAGACGCATGCACTAATCTGCAAGTTCATGGGTTTGTGGTCCATAGAAAGAACATTGCACAACTGGATTAAATATCATTGGAAACCAAATGGAGAAGTGGAGCTCCACCTAGGCTCGAAAGGATTCTTCAAAACAATATTCATGAACCTGGAGGACAGGGATAGAGTCTTTGAGGGAGGACCATACTTCCACGCCTCAGCAGGACTGTACATGCGACCATGGAAGGAAAATTTCTCCCCAGAAAAAGAGACTTTCAAAAAGGTGTCGGTCTGGCTGAGATTTTATTCCTTACATTTAGACTACTAGTTTCCCTCTACTTTCAAAGCAATAGGAAAACAACTGGGGAAATATGTGAAGACCTCAGAAGCCACCCTAAAATGGAGATATACATCTTACACAAGAATTTGGATAGAGATGGATGTGTCGGGAGCACTCCCAGAAGCCATAAGTCTAGAATTCAGGGATGAGGAATGCATCCAAAACATAGATTATGAACAAATCTTTTTCAGATGCAGAAAATGCCATGAACATGGCCACCTGATCAAAGAATTCCCTCTTAATAAAAAACAGGAAGCGAAAATCCCCAAACCATAGCAGGATGAGGATGGGTTTATAAAACTGAACCCCATAAGCAGAGAAAACAAAAAGCAAAGTAGAAACCTAACAGGAAATAACTCGAAGACCCAGAATAAAACAAAAGGACAAGACAAAACAAATAAAGGGGTAGAAAATGAAAAGGATTCGACAAAATCTTAGGAAGTTAGAGAACAAGCAACAAATGAGCCCACAGATTGGTCAAGTAACAGGAAGGAACAGGGGAGTTGCACAAACTCGATGGATGGAGAAATTAGAGACAACAACACCCCCTTGCAAGAAGTAGAGGGAGATGTAGAAATGACCCCAAATGAAGTAGGCACAGAAGATCCTAATCTCAGAGACCTTGTGGAAAGGGAAGGGATAGATCTCTCGAACATACTGGAACAATTGAAAGGAAAAGGATTAGACAATGTACCAACAGAGCAACTTGACCGCATTCAGTACATGTTTCTCCTAAGGGAGGAAGCCAAACCTTGAGGACTAAAGCGCACACACGGGGAGATTGGACACCTAGGATTCAAAGCCAGCGAGGGAGAACTACAACTCTCACCCAAGCAGACATGGTGGAAAAAAGGCAGGAAATCAAATAGGGTAGCCTTACAAGAGCTTGGAGCGCTACTGATAAACTCGGGTAAGATCAAGAAACTCTTCACCAACTCCCCCCCACATGTTTAAATTAAGGTTATAACTTGGAATATAAGGGTCCTAAATAGCTCGAGAAAGCAAAGAATCCTTAGAAATAGAATAAAGAAGGAACAACCAGATCTTTGTTTTATTCAAGAGACAAAATGCAATATAGACAGAATGGAGGCAATCAGTAAACAACAATGGTACAAGTACAATATGGTGGCTATCGGAGGCCACCAAATGGAAGGAGGTATTCTCACCTTGTGGAACCCACAAGTACTGAGCCTAATAGCAGCCGAAGCAACCAGGCACACCCTTACGGTTCACATGAAAATTATTGGAAACACAGAGGTGATTCTATGCACTAATGTGTATGGGCCCCAGGTGTAAGAGAAAAAGAGAGGGATGATACAAGACTTAGAAGATCTTAAAAATCGATCCAACAACCTCTAATGGATCCTGGCAGGGGAATTCAACATCATCACGTCACTTGCGGAGAAAAAAGGAGGTACACAAAGATTGGATAGGGATGCAGAAGAATTCTCAAAGTTCATAGACACAACGGAGATGGTAGACCTCAAAACTATTAATGGCTAGTTCACCTGGAACAATAAACAGATGAACCAGTATAAAGTAGCAACAATACTCGATAGATTCCTAGTATCAGAGTCAATCATTATGCAGGGGATAACCTTAGATTGCAACATCTTCCCCTGAGGGGGATCTAATCACTAGCTAGTGAAACTGGAAGCAGTCTTCCAAACCACACCAAATAACAGACCCTTCAGATTTGAGAAATTTTGGATTGAACACCCAAATTTCAAGGAAAGAATCAAATAGTGGTGGCGAGAGGAGAAACCAGAGAAAGGGACAAGAATGTTCAAAATCTATAAGAAACTAAAGTATATCAAATATAGGCTCAAGGAGTGGAACAAGGACACTTTTGGGAATAAAAACCAAGAGAAACCTGCATTTCGAAGGGCCATACAGAGGAACGAAAAAAGGAAGAGATCCAGATGACCTAGGAATGGGAAGCTCGATGCTAACAGGAAGAAAAATTTTGGCGACAAAAGTCCTGTATCAGATGGCTAAAGGAAGGAGAATGAAACACCAAGTTTTTTCATAGAACAACCATGGCCAGAAGAGCCCATAAGAAAATCTTGAATATTAAGGACTAGGATGGAATAGAGCGAGAGTCACATAAGGAGATCAAAGTTACTTTGGTAAACCACTTCCACGAGATATCCCAGCAGCCCAACCAAGACAAAAAAAAGTCCATACAAAGGATAATCTAGCATATCCTCGCCTAGTGACCGAGGATCAAAATAACAACCTGAACAAACCCATTGCGGAGGAGGAAATTGACCAAGTACTCTAGGAAATGCCCAATGGGAAAGCCCCTGGTCGAGATGGTTTCATAGTGGAGTTTTTCAAATCCTGTTGGGAAATTGTCAAACATGACATTTATAGGGTAGTGGAAGACTCTAGAAGGCCAGACTCCATTATAAAAGCACTAAATGCTACAATGATTACACTAATCCCCAAAGAAAATGAATCCAAAACCCCTGATCGTTACAGACCAATAGAACTTTGCAACGTGGTTTATAAGATAATCTCCAAACTTATAGAAAATAGATTGAAACCCCTCCTACCCACATTGGTTTCACAAGAACAGGCATGCTTCATGGAAGGAAGACAAATAATGGATAATATCATCCATGCCCACAAGCTTATCCACACCCTGAAGCTTCAGAAGAGAGGGGGAATGACAATACAACTAGACCTAGCAAAAGCTTATGACAAAATTAGCTGGCACTATATGGTCAAGACTTTGGAAGCCTTTGGTTTCACCCAACACTAGATCAACTGGATATTCAACTTAGTATCCACAACAAGCTACTCACTACTAATAAATGGAGGCCCTACCAAACCTTTTTGTCCCATGAGAGGCATAAGACAAGGAGACTCGTTGTCCCCCTTCCTTTTCATTCTGATGATGGAAGGTCTCAATAGAAGCATAAAAAGTGCAACTGCAACAGGTGAAATAACAGGTATCAAACCTTACAAAAATTTCCCCACTTCCACACACCAATAGTTCGTGGATGACACCTTACTTCATGGCATCCCTATGATCAAGGAAGAAAAATCCTACAAACGAATCCTAGAAGAGTTTGGGGAAGCCTTGGGTGCAGAGATCAACCATTCCAAATCTATGATCTTCTTCTTTAATACCAACCCTGCAATCCAAAGAAATTTGGCCAACATTTTGGGCTTTGAATGCAAATCACTCCGAACTAAGTACTTGGGCATTCCCCTAATAGACAAAGCTTACAAAAATGTCAAATTGGGAAGGAATAATCAACAAATTATAGGAGCAAGTGAAAACTGGACATACAGATCCCTCAAGCTAGCGGGAAGACTTATTCTAACCAAGTCTGTTTTCCAAGCAATTCCAACTTTTATGATGTTTGTTTTCCCAACCCCTAAGGGGATACTACAAAAAATAAGAACCATCCAAAGGGACTTCTTGTGGCGAGGAGAGGAAACAAGGAGAAAATGGGCCCTAGTGGCTTGGGAGAAGGTCTGTAAACCAAAAAGCAAAGGAGATATGGGGCTACAAGACCCGTAAGTGACCAATGACGCCTACGGGGTGAAACTATGGTGGTGTTGGGTCAAAGAAACTACTACACCATGGGTAAACCTATGGAAGGAAAAGTATGCCCCAGACATAAGCGAACATGATAGAAACCGCTTCAGAGGCACCAGGGAAGGTTCAACCATCTAGAACCTAGCCTGGCGCAACAAAGCCTAGATTCAGACACACAACTTTTGGGAAGTAAGGAATGGAAGAACAACCATATTCTAGGAGGAAGCCTGGCAACAAGAACCTAGAATGGAGAAACCAGATAGGTAAGAACTCCAACAGGAGCTGATCACGCAAGGTAAAACCAAAGTCTAGCATTACTGGAAACAAGAAAGAGATCACAACAAATAGAGAATCTGGAACACTATCACCCCACATAATAGAGCCCAAACCACAACAATAATAGTAAAAGAGGTGGAGGAATTGGGGAGATGAAAAATTGCAGTCACGAAAGGAAATGATCAGCTGAGATGGGGACAAAAAGACGACAAGGAATTCAATCTAAAACAAGTTCAACACTATATCGCGGACCAGGACCAAGAAGACCCGACGCAACAATGGGATAAGCTTTGGAACAACCCCCATTTGCCAAAAATAAAAAAATTCCAATGGTTAGTACTCCGCAACCGAATTCTAACTTGGGAAAAAATAAGGAAAAGAGGATTCATAGGTCCTTCTAGATGTCACCTCTGTCAAGCCAAGGAAGAAACAATGAACCATCTCCTTGACGAATGCACCTACACAACAGAAATCTGGGACTTGGCAGCAGGTATCTTTCGACAGTCAAATAAGATTCAATGTAACATCTCTGCAACTATTAATATTTGGAAAGAGAACTATAGCGAAAATGAAGAGGTGAATATCTGTTGGACCCTCATCCTGGGAATGATCATATGGGAAACATGGAAGGAAAGGAACTGGCGCAT
This sequence comes from Picea sitchensis, assembly GCA_010110895.2. NCBI lineage: Eukaryota > Viridiplantae > Streptophyta > Pinopsida > Pinales > Pinaceae > Picea > Picea sitchensis. The sequence goes on along the minus strand of SNQJ01S0021468.1, from coordinate 89,783 downwards.
CTTCAGAAACCAAAGATGTTGGAAGGGAATATCAAGGAAACAATAATCTCCATGACAAAAGAAATGGTACAGAGCCACAACTGCTAGACAGGAAGAGCGCAACTCACAGACCAGGACTCCTGAATCCTGGAATCCTTCCACCTAAAAGACGGACGCAACCCCAATCAGTTAAGAAAACCACCGCAAATCTAAGTAGGTGAGCGCAACTGGAAACCACCACCAGTAGGCTCCCTCAAGATGAATTTCGGTGAGGCGTTGAAAGGTAACCCAGGATGGACAGGAATGGGAGGAGTAATTAGGGACAGTAAAGGAAATATCATCTGGCTATACATTGGGAGTATGGGAAACTCAACCAACAACACTACAGAATTCAGATCTCTGGAGACTGGCCTCAAGATTCTAAGCCGGGAAGGGATGACAAATGCCATAATGGAAATATATTCCACGTTGGTTATCAAAAAAGTAAGGAGACTCCAAAACGGTACCAGAGTGGGAAAAATTCAGAGGCACTGGCGCTTGGCATAGCCCCTGCAAAACATTCAGGAGCACTTGTAGACAGGGATCACAGTGGAGTTGCGCTTGGTACAGAGGTCAGCAAATGGACTGGCGACCATAATTGCTAATGAGGGGGTCGACAAGGAATGACTAGAATTGGACACTATATGGAGTAACATCTCGAATGGTCAGTTCTGAACAGACTGCATCCAACTAGCGGAAAAAGACTGTGATGAAAACCGAAGTATGGATGACCAAATCGAGGATGGAGGCACAGAAATAACTAAAGGGCATGTAGGATCCAAGCAGAATCCGATAGCCCACCACTCAAACACGAGTTACAATGAATATCCAGGTCACACAACAAGAGGAGGTACGACACCACGGTCCTATCAATAGGAAGAAGTACATGGTTGTCCGTGAGAAAGTAGGAAAGATAATCAACAAGCGAGAAAGGATGAAGGACAAAAGGGTTTTCCATGGTCGAGTATGGGTACACCTCACCCAAGTATAGATACGGGGAGGGGTAATGATTGTCGTATAGCATGCAAGGAAAAGGATTGGCACAGGGATGACGACAGGGCTCCCAAGAGCACACACTCCGAAACAGTGAAAAAGGACCAAAAGGTACTCCTTTATGAGCGGCCCTTGATTTCTAGGATGATCCCACAACCGGGGAAATCCCATAAAAGAAGAAACACCAGGAATAGCCATAGACTAGAGAGAAGCAATTACATAGCCCATATTACATACCAGGAAGGGGCGAATAGGAACAAGAGAAGAACCCAAGACAAAAACCACCACAAACAATCTGTGATGGTAAGAATGAAGAAAACCCATAGTAAGAGAGGCCCCTAGGGGAAATAACCTCTGACAAGTGCTCGAAGGATTACAAGGATGGAGAAAGCGGCCAGAGAAGCCAAGAGTACCTTTCTCATGTAGGTCGATCCAAAGGGAAAAGTGATCATCAACAGGTGGGAGAGAGAAATCAACACCACACGCAAGGGAAAATCCTGGACAGAACTAATTCAATAAGCAGATGGGATAAGGGATGCAAGGGATACTCATCCCAGAACAACCCTCTACCAAAAAATGGTGGAGGAGGCCCGACAAAAAAAAATGTTGATAGGCAAGATGAATGCTGACCAGAAAGAGACCAATAGGGAGGCTATCAGGGACCACAAGAAGGTGCTCATAAAAATTTTGAGTCGCCTCAGCAACCTAGAGGCCAGTGGAAAAAGACTAGCTGAGGACCAAAGGAGCCAAAAGGAAAAAATGGAACGGATGGCAAGCCAATTCCACCTTTACCTACACTATGTCCACCACATGGACATCACTCCAACAGACCGGAGCGAAACACCATATTGTATCAGAAAGACATGCATGGTGGAGCAGAGGAAGGAGAATGAGGCAAGAAAGGATGGCGACACAAGACATCCCATCATCCTGGACTAGTGCAGTTTCAACCCCTGGTCAAGTTGTTTTTAGTGTAGGAGCTACCCCTGTTTTATGGTTATGTTTTTTATGTATATGTTATGTTTTAGTCTTTCAAACTGGTTTCCGAAGGACTGGTTCGGTTTCCCATGGTGATGGACCAACCCCCCTGCTATATTAGACAACACAACTCTGGGATCCCTGATTTGGTTTCCTTTTTGGCATATCAAGGGATTCCCCTTTTCTTTTTTGTATCATAACTTCTTTCAGTAATACCGGATTTCACTCACTTACAAAAAAAAAAAAACAATTCAAATATTTTCAAGATGTATTTCTATTAAAATGTAATCAACATAAGTGAATTAATTACAAACTTTCGTGTCAGCACGGTTTGAAACCAACAAACTAAGTCCCTTCTAGTTGGTCCTCCACCACTTCAATCCTCCACCAAAGGAAAGCTCATATAAGAGATACAATAAGTTTCTCAATCATGTAGGGAAGAGCTTGGGGGTTGAACAATGTTTTTAGACTTAAAAGGACAAAGGGATGCAGGCTCAATATGAAGTGGATAATTTCTCCAGAATAACTTTTCTTTGAAAGTTGAATTCTTCTCCTCTTTTCCATAGCTTGGATTTGGCCCATTTGTATCCTTCAAGTGGAACTAAGGGTCTAGTCAGAACGTTTCCAGTATATGGAAGGTCAAGGATCATGGATCTCGTGACGTGACATGGAAACCTAACACCATTTTTTAATTTTGGTCACAAATCTTGATGTACATGGGTTGTAGTGGTGCAACCTACATATAAGCATGATGTACTATAGGTAGGGCACGTATATGTGGAAAAATAATGTTTTTAGCACTGGGATTTGCAAAAAAGGGACTTCAAGTTTGCATAGGGAAATGTAAAACGTTCCTTATGTGCAAGTTTTCATAGGGTGAGGCAAATATTGCTATAACAATATGTGTGTGTGTGTGTGTGTGTGTGTGTGTGTGTGTGTGGAGTAGTTACGCAGAGAGGAGGCATGGGTCTGAGAAAACATGGTTAAATAGTTGAGGGGAGACTCTATATTCTGGTCACTCTTTGGGATTCGTCTAACATGTTTACTGGAACACAATGTTATGGTCAAAGAAATCCATCGTAAATGGAGGAGAATAAAACTTGATACATTGTCTCTAGTACAACTCCATTTAAATCAACATTGAATTTCTTCATTATCTTGAATTTGACATTTAAAATTTGACCAACAACTTTTAATGTCGACCTTTTCATTTTCTTGAATTTAACATTTTAAGTTCAAGTTTCACTCTATGAAGTAATAATAAAAGTAATTCAAGATATGGCCTCATGGTGTGTTTCGATCACTCGTTCCAATCTTTTGTTCAAGTTCCTGGACTCCCCAGTGCATGCTAAGATTATCGTATTTCAAAATTGCAAAACCCTATCTTATTCCAATCCTTATTAAACTTGTACAATTGCACTGTCAAATACAAATTTGAATATTATCCTTATTGAATAAAATTAGATGCTACATGGGATAGAAGACTACATAGATGCTAACTACGGGTAAGTCAAGGTATAGTTCTTCATGTGAAGACGGTTGATTCTCTTTTTGAATAAGAAGAGAACTTTGCATGGGTATTGATCATGGATGCATTATGTGAAAACGACTAATGATCAAACCCTTACATTATATTCATTCATAGATGTTACAAAATTACAAGTTGCATCTCAATAAATCCAGTGAGATTCTATCAAGTCATTAAATCAAGTGAGATTCTAAGAAATCACTAGTTTCATCTCAATAAATCAAACATGTTTACATTAAACCTTTTCTTACTTAGAGGCAGAGGTTTGCTGCTTTGCTGCTCTTCTTGTTTTATTTATGAATAACTCTCAAAATTTTGGTTGATATGTATTTTTTTGTTTTTTGATGGCTTATAGATTGATTTATACCTACTAACTCGCCAAATTAATAGATATATTAAAGGTGTCCGGAGGGGTGTAGACCGATTGGAAAGTGCCCTGTATGTGGAAGGAAATTTGTAAAGTGCACCATTCATGCAGGCTACGTGGATGCACCTTGAGTTTCGACCCCGTGTCATGGGGGTATGAGAACCGCGAGTTGTCGATTTCCCCTGAAAAAAAATAAAAATAAAAAATTAAATAGATATATTAAATGTATCATTCATATATATAATTCTATGGATAAGCTTGGAATCACAAGTGCACCTTTAAGAGGTTAATATAGATCATGCTCTCTCTCTATATAATTTTGTAATTAAATAATAATTAAAACATTAAAGGTATTAATGAGCATGCTATTATACTTTATAAGATGAAATTGGATATAAATATTTGTTAGAGACCATCATTTAATATTTTAAAATGCCTCATGTTTTCTTCGTTATAACTTCCTTGTGTTCCCTAGATGTGGTTGCAAATGAATACTTAACTCTTCCTCATTGGGTAGTGTATCGTACCTACAAATATTGTGGTAAGTGGGGGAGCTCCCCTTCTTATAAGACCTTATCAATGATTGAATTGATCATATTTTCAAAGTTGTTGAATGTATCTGAAAAACCAAAAGTATACTTGCTTGGCTAGTACTACAATTTTGGAACATAGAACTCTTCACCGGTCACACATTTGTACTCTAGTATTAATTTCCTTCTTCCATTAATCACCAGTGATGATAATATTGCAATGTATCTAATACCTTGCTCCTTCCTTTTGTTCATCACCTTTTCTGGAAGCCAAGAGAATCCAAGCACCACTGCAACTTCTCTAATACAATTGGTTTCATGATCTCGCCTATGTGACTTGCACAAGTTTGGATTTCTTGAGGCGTCACTCTACCTCCAAGATGTTTTCCACAACTTTGTTGTGAAACATATTTAGTGATAGATGTCCTCCTATCCAAGACACCTGTATTACAATATACATTACAATTATCACAGACCATCTCAGTATAACCATTATAGGTGACATTTTTGCTTCTCAAACTCCGAAGAACTGGCCATTTAACAACAACACCTGAATCTGTCACGTTTATGAAAACATCATTAGCATGTGAAACATTTGGTCTTAACCATTTCATCACATACAACATACCCCTTACTGAACTTACACGAGACATAACCTTTTCTTCTTTACAAACATGACCTATGCTTGAAGAAAACTTATAATGGAAAGCAAGAGGGATAAAAACTAGTTTTACAATGTTCATACTAAACTCCAACCACAACTTACCATTACCATCTCTATATACTTCCATGCCCATAATTTTTTTTGTTTCTCCTTGATCCCTCATCTGAATTGTCCTGTCCACCTGAGTCATTTTCTCACTGATTTTATCCACGCTTCAGCTTGCATCGAGCATATCATCAGCAAATAAAATCAAGACTATGAATGTACTATAAACTATATATTAATTCCTACCCTTTCAAAAATTTTGACTCACTATGAAGGATTAAAATCTCTTGTATATTTTCTTGGGTACCAATAGGCCATACAATGAATTATCTAGCATGCAAGAAAATTTATCGTTGCGATCTTGAATCAACCCTCTTGGTTGTTCCATACATACTATATCTCCGTCAATGATGACCTTGTGAGAAGTAGGATCCCACACACAACATCCGTTTATACCACCATCATAACTTGCAGAGATATAAACCAAGTAGAAATTCAGAAACAAAGATTTTAAGTCTGGAAATGATTTACTGCTTACTAGTACCTGCAGTTCTTTCATTCTCTTATGACCTTGATGCTTCTACCATAAAAAAATAAGATACATATGTTACTTCAGATGCTACTTCAGTACTGCCTTCCAGCTTATAAAGGTTATCAACCTTTGCTACCTTCATCACTACTAAACTACCTTTCGACACTGTGAGTGCTCCACCTTGACCTGTATACTTATATCCACAAGAATCCAACACCCCTAATGAAATCAAATTTGATTTAAGCTCATGTACATATCTTTCATCCTTTAATTCCCTAACAATAGCATTGAACATCCTGATTCTAATGCTCCCAACCTCAATAGTTTTACAGGGAATACCATTTCCCATAAACAATACACCCTCATCAACAGATTGGTAAGAAATGAACCAATTTCTATGTGAGCACATGTGGTGGGAGGCACCTGAATCTAACTACTATTCTTCTTGATATTGTAAATTACTAGAAACAAATCAAACTTGATCAGTCATACCTGAATTTGTTACAACCAAATTTTCTTCCTTCATAGATTTTTCCTCAGATTCCTTTCTTTTCCAGCAATCTTTATTGAGATGTCTTGTTTTGCCACAGTACCAACATTTTGATTTACCCTTTTTGTGTCTTGACTTAGATCGAGAAAATATTCTCTCATTCTTCTCTTTAGTTCGAACTTTGACCAACATTGCCTCTGAAGTTGACGTTTCTTTACTAGAGTTTCTCCTCATCTCCTCAGCCAACAAAGCTCCCACAACAGAGTCATAATCTAAAACTTCTGTTGAAATAAAGCTAATAGAGGTGACTAGATTATCCCAAGACTCGGGTAACAAAAACAATAGTGTAATAGCCTTATCTTCATCTTTGAATTTAACTTCCATACTAGTCAATTGAACTATAAGGGTATTGAAGGTATTTAAATGGTAAACAATTTTTGTACCTTCTTTCATTTGCAAACTATTCAACTATCTCTTCAAGTAAATTCTGCTCGTCAAAGATTTCATCATATATACACTTTCCAACTTGCTCCATAAGCCTGATGTTGTATCCTCTCCTACGATATTAAATAGAACATCATCCACCATACATAAACGAATGATACTAAGAGCTTTTGCATCAAGATCTTCCCATTCCTCATTCATCATGGCTGTTGGTTTCTTTGACTTTCCTGCCAATGCTTTTTGAAACCCTTGTTGCACCAGTAAATCCTGCATCTTGAGCTTCCAGAGTTCAAAGTTTCTCTTACCACTAAACTTTTCAACTTCAAGCTTCGAACTCTGCATCTTAGCCATTAGCACAAAATCTCCTAATATCCACAGCTTATAATAACCAAGGACTTTTAAAAATAATAATGTGGAGGAATGATTGGTACAAACTTTACAAGGATTATTAAAAAAGGTTTAATCCAAAAAACCCTTTAATAATATATAAAAAAAGTTTAATAAAAACTTTTATAAAGAAAAAGTTTTACTTTTAAAAAACATCCACCTGTTATAAGCATTCTCCTTTATACCTTTTATATACTATATTTCAAATATAATAAAGCTTTTAAAAAATAACAACCTCCATGTGACTTGTTCACGATTTTAGAAAAGGGATTCAATTTTGAAAAACCCAAAATTCAATTCTTCATACATTTTTACTTCAAGGGAGATCGTAACTTTTGATTTATGCCATACCATAAAGAGCATACCATAAAATTCCAAACAAAATTATGCTAATTTGTTTATGAGGAGTCGTTGCACGTCACGCTACCACTGGAGTGAGGAGTCACCACACCTCACGCTAGACGTAGAGTGCAATGATCTAAAACAAATTTCAGACTGTACCACACAGCTTGACTGCTACGATTCCAGGTTTTTATCTACACATTAAGTGTGACTTATATGGAGTCGTACCCTTCCCAAGGAGGGACCTACAACGATGTAGAAATGGATGCACCTCACACAGATGTTGTTTCTCCTCCGAAATTTGACGCCCTCTCCTCCAACCAACTCTGATACCACTTGTTAGAATTGTAAATGCGTAAAATAGAATTCACATATGATAATTAACAATCACACAGATAAGAAACATAGGGATTTCATGTGGTTCACCCAAACGTTGGGCTACATCCACCAAGCATAGGCATCGATTTCCTTATTATTCAGATCATGGAGATTACAACAGACTTGCAAGTTGTTAAATCATGGAGATTACAACAGACTCACAAGTTGTTAAGCCCTCTAATATTGGCTTGCTCATTAACCCTAATTGGGGCATATTAGATTAGTAATGTTATTTTATTTATGTTGGTCTTTAGGCCATTATTGTAATTATACCTAGTCTCCTATATATATACCAAGGAGACATTTCATTTTGAATCATCTTGTACTTGGAACATTTAAGTGGTAAAAGGAGGTTTCAAAGAGGCTTTCATTATCTTGAAATTATCTCTTTTCAAGGCATTGAGTACTTTTCCAGGTTTTCATGCTATATTGATGTTTTGGTTCTTAACATAGTTTCAGAAAGTCAGTCTTGGGTTCTCACTGCCAAGCATCCGACACCGAATTTTCACCACAATTTTTTCTACAATGTTTCAGAAGGAACGCCTTGGAGGATATTTATTAGATGGATCAAGGTATCGCTAATTGTAATTCAAAATTCTCGAGGCCTTATATACTTTCGGAGATGCTCTGCATAAGATAGGTTATGGAATCGCCCTAAACAATGCGTAATTTTCGCTATAAATTTTTTATGTAACGTTCGCACTCTCGAATCCGGGAGGAAATTTAAAGAAATTATAAAGGTATTTGTGGTAAAACGTTCACTGGTCATCTTAAATTTGTAGATACACCTGTGTAAGATAGGGTATGTGGATTAAATCCATTGACTAGTCTCACGGTTGTCTGTGTAAAACAATCATAACTTCTTAGAGTATCCAAATTGATTAGTTTGATATCATTGTCTTGATATTCTATGATCACTGAGAATGATTTTATCCGATTTTGATCGAACTGCGGCATTGCGTGAGAAGAAATATCAGAGAACTATTTAAAGTGAAAGTTTCCTCTACAATCTTAAGGGTCAAACTTGAGATATAACAAAATATAATAAATATTGTCTAGCAGAAACGCCTTAAAATCAAGATTCAAAGTGATACTTGCCAACATGCCACCGGGGTAAAAGGGACCTTTCTACGACCAAATAAGCCCGTAGTAATCCTAATTGGACTTTGGATGAAGGTGAAGAAATGCATAGGGACATAAATGAACTAAAAGAAGATGGATTCAATGGCTGAGAAGCCATGGATTCGTGAGAGTTTCGTTGGATATCAAGATGGATTCAATGGAAGCTGTTGATACCAAGTGATGGATGGTTTAAAAAGGAGATCATGGAAGTATTGAAAAATTGTAATAGAGGAAGACACATGAAAGTGAAAATGCATCCCATGAAATTCCATGATGAGACAAGGAAGGTGGAACGAAGAAAATGGAGAAACTCCAACTTGAAGCTCTTGAAGACCAACCAATGCCCTAAGATTGATGGAGGAATGCATTTCGCAAGGGACCAATCACATGGATATCGATGGAGCACTTTGATCTCCATAATGTGCCACATACATGCGCTGGGTAACGTAATTTTTCTTTATATTTAGAACCTAACTAATTTGTATGGTATCGATGGATTTGTTCTCTAAAATCACTCCTTCACTTGGACAATTTTCACTACATGATAGCACACTATGAGGATAAGGAGTAACACTTCTTTATGTAGCCAATTGATAAATCTCAAGCAAAAGGGTTCAAGCATCATACTACTGAGTCCCAAAGATTGAATATATAAAGGTAACCAATATTCCGTGATGGGAGCACTTGATTGATGTATTCATAGGAACTTTAAAGGATAACATTCAACATGAGGTCACCTTTGGGAACACAACCATTTGAGAATGCATTAAGGTGGCAAGAAATATTGAAAGTAAAAATATGGCTATGGCTTCGAAGGACCAATCCTAACATCTATAGAGAGAACAATGATCTTCTTCTAAAAAACTCAACCTCCAAGGTTGACACCCCAACAATTGAGGAAAAGAAAAAGGTTTATGCTTAATTGTGACAAAAAGTATAGGAAGGGACATATGTATGAAGAAATTATTCCACATAGATTGTGAAGAGGAAGAAGAAGAAGAAGAAGAACCATCTCTAAGATGAAAACGTAGAAGCAATTTTGTATGAAAAGTTAACTCCCACGATATCGTAGTAAATGCATCATCGGAATTAGCACTCCCTCAAACCCTCAAGATCGGCGATAAATCAAAAAAGAAAAAGGTAATAGTCCTAATTAATTGATTATGGAAGCACCTATAATTTCATTCACTATAACAACTACAGATCCTCCCTTTGTATATCCAAAGGCCGAAGGCTCAAGTAATGATTGTAGATGAGGAACTATCAATTGCTCAGAAAATGCAAGATCAATCTTAATATGGGGAATATGTAATGAATATTCCAATGATTGTTATTATACCCATGGGTGGTGCGTATGTTGTACTAGGAATGAGCCAGCAATCATTGTAGTGGCTTTAATTTTCAAGAACATTTTAGGAAATTTTCATTGAAGGAAAAGAAATTGAGTTAATGTGTATCACAGGGAAACCCTAAGAAGCCAGGATAAGCTCTAATGGCATGACGTTCATTGGAAAAAAGGCATCATGAGTTATTGGTATCAACTATAGCCACTCAGATGTTCAAACATCTAAGCCATCTATTCCTCAAGATTCCTAAAGATCATTGATAAGCATTCCAAACCATTTGAAGATATTCCTAAAGGTCTTCCACCCACCCAAAATCACATGATCATGAAATTCACCTAATTCCAGTGGAGGTTCCTCCCAACATTCTACCATACGATACCCTCACTTAAGAGTGAAATTGAGCACATATTGAAGAAATGTTAGAGGTCAAGTAATATTAGACCTATCCAAAGTTCTTATTCTGTACTTCCGTGCTGGTAATGGTATTCAAGAAAGATAGCTCATGGCGATGTGTCCAGATTATAGAGAGCCCAACAAGATCACTATTAAGATAAGCTTCCCATTCCCATAATTGATGAATTGTTAGAAGAATCCACATGGAGAAATCTATTTCACAAAATCTGATCTCATCTGCAGGTATCATCAGATTAGATCGAAGGAAGAAGATATCCAAAAACATTCAACTCCATGAAGGCCATTATGAATTTTTGGTCATGCCCTCATCTTTACAAATGCACCTCCACATTCCAAGGGTTGATGAATTCCATTTTCAAGCCCTTCCTTCCTAAAAATTTGTGCTAGTATTTTGATGATATACTAATCTATAGCAAGTCTTGGGAGGACTATCCATGTATTACGTTGACAAGGTGCTATAACTAATAAAGGAGAAACAACTATATACAAACCAACAAATGTTTCTTTGGAGTAAAGGAGGTAGAGTATTTGGTCATATTGTATCTCATGAAGGTATGTCAAGGTAGACCCTAACAAGATTAAGGCCATGATGGATTGGCCGATTCCCAAAACATTAAAGAATCTTAGGAGATTTTTGGGTTTGGATGAGGTTACTACCGTAAGTTTGTTCGAACTATGGAGGAATAGCAGACCTTTAACAACACTAACTAAGAAGGATGCATTTTCATGGACCCCGGAGGAAACTAAAGCTTTTGAACAACTTTGAAGAGGTGGGATGTGTAAAGCTCATGTCTGACCACTCCAGACTTCAAAAAAAACATTTATTGTGGAATGTGATGCCTCTAGAAAATGTCTGGTGTTGTCCTAATGCAAGAAGGGAAGGCAATACTATACATGCATTGAAAAAATTTGGCGCCCTACCTAATAGGTAGTAGTAATTTCAAGGTCAAACATATCATGATAGTTCCTAAATACTTCTTTATAACAAAGACTATCTCCTTTAAAAAACAAAAAATGGTAACCAAGATATTAAGCTAAGGGATTTTGAAATTGTCTATAAAAGGGGAAGCAAATGTTGTGGAAGATGCAATTTCAAGAAAGTGATGAAGATGTTGAGGTCTTTCTATATGCTATCTCCAACCCGGGATTGATAATAGAAGCAAGGGATGAATGGAAGAATGACGGAAAAGGGTGGACTCTCATTCAAAAGTTAGTGCTAGATTCCATTGCATCTGACACATTTACATGGAAAAAATGATTCACTATGGTACAAAGAGATCACTTATATTTATGTAAGAACTCCCAAACTCTGCAAACAAAAGGTGGAATTGCACACCTCCGTGAGGAGGGTACCCCTCGATTTTTGAAACTTCCACCATAGAACACAACAAGAAGGATTTTTTTCAGATGGCCTTAAACCGGTAAGTTCAAAGAAGTGTAATTTGGTTTGACAAAAATAAGGTGGAAACATTTAAGACCCTGGGCCTTTTACAACCATTATCCCAAGGTCACACCTGGGAGGAGGTTTCCATGGATTTCATCATAAGTTTACCCAAGTCTCAAGGAAAGAGTGTCATCATTGTGATTGCTGGATAGATCAAATGTAAGCACGCACACTTTTGCACTCTCATCCCTTCAAAGCTAGTACGTATTCCACCGGATTCATGGAGACAGCTCAAAAGCTACATAGCAGCCCAAAAAAGAAAATAATTCTAACCAAAAATTTCCAGTGAATATGAGATCTCTGTCACTAGACATTTTTTGGACAAAATTATTTTCTGTTTGGGTACTCAATTGGCTCATAGCTCATCCTATCATCCTCAATATGATGGACAAACTGAGATAGTGAACAAATGTCTCGAAAGATACCTTCATTGTTTTGTCTCCGATAAACAAACAAAATGTCCAAATGGTTACCCTAAGTGCAATGGTGGTATAACACTTCCTTTCAATGCGAACAAAAAATGACACCATTTATGGCACTTTATGGATACAACCCTCCTTCCATCACTTTTCTAAAAATAAAAATCTAAGGTTCAAGTGAAGATCAAGCATCGTAGAATCAACAACAAGTTTCCAAATCTTAAAAGCACTAATTCTGATCATGGTACAAAATCGCATGAAACAACAAGCAGACAACATCAGAGTGAAAGAAGTTTTGAAGTAGGGATTGGGTATTTTTAAGACTACAACCATACAAATGATGTCCCTCAAGAAGCTACATAGATAATAAATTATCACCAAAGTACTATGGTCTTATAAGGTATTGTGTAAGATTGAAAATACAGATAAATTGAGTCAAGATCTTCAATGAGTAATCTAGCTTCATACTGCTTAAAGAAGGCTATAGGTGACAAGATCCTACCAAACTAGTTCTCGCACTGACTTAGGAAGGAAAAATCTCATATTGAGCTGAAGTCATCACCAAAGAATTCATTAACCCAGGAATACTAGATCCATTTCAGAGTATCTCACAATGGAGGGAAACTAATGTGGGTCAAGATTCCACTTGGGAAGATGAGAGTTTTTGGCATGCATATCTAGAGCACCAAGCTAGTGCAGAAGCATCTAGAGTTACTCAAGCGTTGCAGACAACACTTGTCTCAAGGGGAGGGGCATGTTAAGCCCTAATATTGGCTCATTAACCCTTAATTGGGGCATATTAGATTAGTAATGTTATTTTATGTAAGTCCGCGTTAGGCCATTAGTTGTAATTATACCTCCTAGTCTCCTATATATACCAAGGAGACATTTTTATTTTGAATCATCTTGTACTTGAACATTTAAGTGGGGTAAAAGGAGGTTGCCCCCTCGAAAAGGCTTATTATCTGAAATTATCTCTTTTTCAAGGCGTTGAGTACTTTTCCAGAGGTTTTTCTATGCTATATTGATGTTTGGTTCTTAACACAAGTTCTCACTCTGTCTCTCTCTCTTCCTCTACGAGCTTACATGTATTTATATACATTTACATGAAACATATTATTAAATGCAATCCCTATCCATATTCTAACTTGGTCTATTTGGTTGCAACCAACGCAGAATAATAGGATCCAAATCCATCCTTTGAGGAATTCGTTGTCACCAAATCCCAACAATATCCACCTTGACAACAATTAACCTGATACCTTTCTCCTTCCTTTTGGTCATCACCTTTTCTGCAAGCCAAGAGAATCCAAGAACCATTGCAGCTTCTCTAATAACACTTGTTTCATGATCTCGCCTGTGTGACTTGTGCGAGTTTGGATTTCCTAAGGGGTCACTCTACCTCCAACATGTTTTCCATAACTTTGTTGTGAAACATATTTAGTGATATATGTCCTCCTATCCAAGACACTTGTATTACAATATACATTACAATTATCTCAGACCATCTCAGTGTAACAATTATAGGTGACATTTGTGTTTCTCAAACAATGAAGCACCCATTTCACCGCAACACCTGAATTTGTCACGTTTATGAAAACATCATTAGCATGTGAAACATCTGGTCTTAACCATTTCATCACATACAACAGACCTCCTACTGAAATTACACGATACATAACCTTTTCTTCTTTATAAACATGACCTATGCTTTAAGAAAACTTATAATGGTAAGCAAGAGGGATAAAAACTGGTTTTAAAATGTTCATACTGAACTCCAACCACAACTTACCATTACCATCACTGTATACTTCCATGCCCATAATTTGTTTTGCTGCTCCTTGACCCCTCATCTAAATTGTCCTGTCCACCTGAGTCATTTTCTTACTGATTTTATCCACGCTTCAGCTTGCATCGAGCATATCATCAGTAAATAACATCAAGACTGTGAATGTACTATAAAGTGTATAGTCATTCCTACCCTTTCAAAAAAATTGACTCACTATGAAGGATTCAAACCTCTTGTATATTTTCCTGGGTAACAATAGGCCATAGAATGAATTATCTAGCATGCAAACAAATTTAATGTTGCAATCTTGAATCAACCCTTTTGATTGTTCCATACATACTATATATTTTTCAATGATGACCTTGTGAGAAGTAGGATCCCACACACAACATCCCTTTATACCACCATCATAACTTGTAGAGATATAAAACAAGAAGGAATTCAAAAACAAAGATTTTAAGTCTGGAAATGATTTACTGCTTACTAGTACTTGCAATTCTTTCTTGCTCTTATGACCTTGATTATTCTGCCATAAACAAGAAGATACATCTATTACTTCAGATGCTACTTTGGTACTCCGTTCTAGATTATAAAGGTTATCAACCTTTGTTTCTTTAATCACTACTAAACTACCTTTTGACACTGTGAGTGCTCCACCTTGACCTGTATACTTATATCCACAAGAATCCAACACCCCTAATGAAATCAAATTTGATTTAAGTTCAAATACATATATAACATCCTTTAATTCCCTAACAATACTAGTGAACATCCTGATTCTAATGCTGCCAACCCCAATAGTTTTATAGGGAATACCATTTCCCATAAACACTACAACCTCATCAACAGATTGGTAAGAAATGAACCAATTTCTATGTGAGCACATGTTGTGGGAGGCACCTGAATCTAACTGTCATTCTTCTTGACATTGTAAATCACTGGAAAAGGATAAAACTTGATTAGTCATACCTGAATTTGTTACATCCAAATTTGCTTCCTTCGTAGAGTTTTCCTTGGATTCCTTTCTTTTCCAACAATCTTTCTTGAGATGTCATGTTTTGCCACAGTACCAACATTTTTATTTACCCTTTCTGTGTCTTGACTTAGATCGAGAAAAAATTCTCTCATTCTTCTCTTTAGTTTGACCTCTAACCAGCATTGCCTCTAAAGTTGAGGTTTCTTTACTAGATTTTCTCCTCATCTCCTCAGCCAACAAAGCTCCCACAACAGAGTCACAATCTAAAATTTCTGTTGAGCTAAAGTTAATATAGGTGACTAGATTATCCCAAGACTTAGGCAATGAACACAACAATGTAATGTCCTTATCTTCATCTTCGAATTTAACTTTCATACTAGTCAATTGAACTATAAGGGTATTGAAGGTATTTAAATGGTCAACAATTTTTGTACCTTCTTTCATCCACAAAATGTAAAACTGTCTCTTCAAGTAGATTCTGCTCGTCAAGGATTTCGTCATATATAGACTTTCCAACTTGCTCCATAAGCTTGATTGTGTATCTTCTCCTACGATATTAAACATAACATCATCCTCTAGACATAAACAAATGGTACTAAGAGCTTTTGCATCTAGATCTTCCCATTCCTCATTCTTCATGGTTGTTGGTTTCTTTGACTTGCCTGCCAATGATTTTTTCAACCCTTGTTGCCACCAGTAAATCCCGCATCTTGAGCTTCCAGAGTTCAAAGTTTCTTGTACCACTGAACTTTTCAACTTCAAACTTTGAACTCTGCATCTTGGCCATTATCACAAAATGTCCTAATATCCACTGCTTATAATAACCAAGGCCTTTTTAAAAAAATAATGTGGAGGAATGATTGGTATAAACTTTACAAGGTTTAATCCAAAAAACCCTTTAATAATATATAAAAAAAGGTTTAATAAAAACTTTTATAAAGAAAAAGTTTTACTTTTTAAAAACACCCACCTTTTATAAGCATTCACCTTTATACATTTTACATACTATATTTAAAATATAGTAAACCTTTTAAAAAAGAACAACCTCCACGTGACTTGTTCATGTTTTTAAAAAAGGGATTCAATTTAAAAAAAAACCCAAAATTCAATTCTTCATACATTTTAACTTCAAGGGAGATCATAACTTTTGATTTATGCCATACCATAAAGAGCATACCATAAAATTCCAAACAAAAATATGCTAATTTGTTTATGAGGAGTCGTCACACCTCACGCTGCCACTTGAGTGAGGAGTCGGCACACATCACGCTACACCTAGAGAGCGGAGATCTAAAAAAGTCTTTGCATTGTACCACACAGCTTGACTGCGGCGATTCCAGTTTTTTATCTGCACATGAAGTGTGACTTATATGGCATCGCACACTTCCCGAGGAGGGACCTGCGATGACATAGAAATCGATGCACCTCACACAGATGTTGTTTCTTCTCCTAAATTTGATGCCCTCTCCTTCAACCAACTCTGATACCACTTGTTAGAATTGTAAATGTGGAAAACACAATTCACATATGATAACTAACAATCACACAGACAAGAAACACAAGGATTTCATGTGGTTCACCCAAACGTTGGGCTACATCCACCAAGAGTAGGCATCGGTTGTCTTATTATTCAGATCATGGAGATTACAATAGACTTGCAAGTTCTCACTCTGTCTCTCTCTCTGCCTCTACGAGATTACATATATTTATGTACATTTACAAGAAACTGGTTATTAAATGCAATCCCTATCCATATTCTAACTTGGTCTATTTGGTTGCAACCAACGCAGAATAATAGGATCCAAATCCATCCTTTGAGGAATTCGTTGTCACCAAATCCCAACAATCTCCACCTTGACAATAATAAACCTGATACCTTACTCCTTCCTTTTTTTCATCACCTTTTCTGCAAGCCAAGAGAATCCAAGCACCACTGCAACTTCTCTAATAACACTGGTTTCATGATCTCGCCTGTCTGACTTGCACGAGTTTGGATTTCCTGAGGGGTCACTCTACCTCCAACATGTTTTCCACGAATTTGTTGTGAAACATATTTAGTGATAGATCTCCTCATATCCAAGACACCTCTATTACAATATACATTACAATTATCACAGACCATGTCAATGTAACCATTATAGGTGACATTTATGCTTCTCAAATGTTGAAGCACCCATTTCACCACAACACCTGAATCCGTCACATTTATGAAAACATCATTAGCATGTGAAACATCTGGTCTTAACCATTTCATCACATACAACATACCTCCTACTGAACTTACACGAGACATAACCTTTTCTTCTTTATAAACATGACCTATGCTTGAAGAAAAATTGTAATGGAAATCAAGAGGGATAAAAACTGGTTTTATAATGTTCATACTGAACTCCAACCACAACTTACCATTACCATATCTGTATACTTCCATGCCCATAATTTGTTTTGTTTCTCCTTGATCCGTCATCTGAATTGTCCTGTCCACCTGAGTCATTTTCTTACTGATTTTATCCACACTTTGTCTTGCATCAAGCATATCATCAGTAAATAACATCAAGAATGTGAATGTACTATAAATTTTATAGTCATTCCTACCCTTTCAAAAATTCTGACTCACTAGGAAGGATTCAAACCTCTTGTGTATTTGCTTGGGTACCAATAGGCCATACAATGAATTATCTAGCATGCAAACAAATTTACCGTTAGGATCTTGAATCAACCCCTTTGTTTGTTTCATACATACTATATCTCTATCAATGATGACCTTGTGAGAAGTAGGATCCCACACACAACATCCCTTTATACCACCATCATAACTTGCAGAGATATAAAACAAGAAGGAATTCAGAAACAAAGATTTTAAGTCTGGAAATGATTTACTGCTTAGTATTACCTGCAATTCTTTCTTTATCTTATGACCTTGAGGTTTTTGCCATAAACAAGAAGATACATTTTTTACTTCATATGTTATTTCAGTACTCCCTTCCAGCTTATAAAGGTTATCAACCTTTGTTTCCTTCATCACTACTAAACTACCTTTCGACACTGTGAGTGCTCCACCTTGACCTGTATACTTATATCCACAAGAATCCAACACCCCTAATGAAATGAAATTTGATTTAAGCTCAGGTACATATATAACATCCTTTAATTCCCTAACAATACCATTGAACATCATGATTCTAATGCTTCCAACCCCAACAGTTTTATAGGGAATACCATTCCCCATAAACACTACACCCTCATCAACAGATTGGTAAGAAATTAACCAATTTCTATGTGAGCACATGTGGTGGGAGGCACCTGAATCTAACTGCCATTCTTCTTGATATTGTAAATTACTGGAAATGGATAAAACTTGATCAGTCATACCTGGAGTTGTTATAGCCAAAGTTGCTTCCTTCATAGAGTTTTCCTCTGATTCCTTTCTTTTCCAATAATCTTTCTTGAGATGTCTTGTTTTTCCATAGTACCAACATTTTTCTTTACCCTTTCTATGTCCTAAATTAGATAGAGAAAAACTTCTCTAATTTTTCTCTTTAGTTTGACCTCTAACCATCATCGCCTTTGAAGTTAAGGTTTCTTTACTAGATTTTCTCCTCATCTCCTCAGCCAACAAATCTCCCACAATAGAGTCATAATCTAAAACTTATGTTGAGCTAAAGCTAATAGAGGTGACTAGATTATCCCAAGACTCAGGAAACGAACACAATAGTGTAATAGCCTTGTCTTCATCTTCGAATTTAACTTCCATACTAGTCAATTGAACTATAAGGGTATTGAAGGTATTTAAATGGTCAACAATTTGTGTACCTTCTTTCATCCGCAAACTGTACAACTGTCTCTTCAAGTAGATTTTTCTCGTCAAGGATTTCGTCATATATAGACTTTCCAACTTGCTCCATAAGCCTGATGTTGTATCCTCTCCTATGATATTAAAAAAAGCATCATCCGCCAAACATAAATGAATGGTATTGAGAGATTTTGCATCCATATCTTCCCATTCCTCATTCGTCATGCATGTCGGTTTCTTTGACTTTCTTGCCAATTCTTTTTGCAACCCTTGTTGCACCAATAAATCCCACATCTTGAGCTTCCAGAGTTCAAATTTTCTTTTACCACTGAAATTTTCAACTTCAAACTTTGAACTCTGCATCTTAGCCATTAGCACAAAATCTCCTAATATCCACTGCTTATAATAACCAAGGCCTTTTTTAAAAAATAATGTGGAAGAATGATTGGTATAAACTTTACAAGGTTTATTAAAAAATGTTTAATCCAAAAAACCCTTTAATAATATATAAAAAAGGTTTAATAAAAACTTTTATAAAGAAAAATGTTTACTTTTTAAAAACATCCACCTTTTATAAGTATTCACCTTTAAACCTTTTACATACTATATTTTAAATATAAAAAACCTTTTAAAAAAGACCATCCTCCACATGACTTGTTCATGTTTTTAAAAAAGGGATTCAATTTAAAAAAACCCAAAATTCAATTCTTCATACATTTTTACTTCAAGGGAGATCGTAACTTTTGATTTATGCCATACCATAAAGAGCATACCATAAAATTCCAAAAACAAATATGCTAATTTGTTTATAAGGAGTCGTTGCACCTCACGCTACCACTGGAGTGAGGAGTCGTCGCACCTCACACTACACCTAGACTGCGGCGATCTAAAAAAGTCTCTGCACTGTACCACACATCTTGACTCTGGCAATTCCAGGTTTTTATCTGCACGTGAAGTGTGACTTATATGGCATTGCACCCTTCCAGAGGAGGCACCTGCAATGATGTAGAAATCGACGCACCTCACAGAGATGGTGTTGCTCCTCCGAAATTTGACACCCTCTCCTCCAACCATCTCTGATACCACTTGTTAGAATTGGAAATGCGGAAAACAGAATTCACATATGATAATTAACAATCACACAGATAAGAAACACAGGGATTTCATGTGGTTCACCCAAACTTTGGGATACGTCCACCAAGCATAGGCATCAATTGTCTTATTATTCAGATCATGGAGATTACAATAGACTTGCAATTTCTCACTTTGTCTCTCTCTCTGCCTCTATGAGATTACATGTATTTATATCCATTTACAAGAAACTGATTATTAAATGCAATCCCTATCCATATTCTAACTTGGTCTATTTGGTTGCAACCAATGCGGAATAATAGGATCCAAATCCATCCTTTGAGGAATTCGTTGTAACCAAATCCCAACAATCTCCACCTTGACAACAATTAATCTAATACCTTTCTCCATCCTTTTGTTCATCACCTTTTCTAAAAGTCAAGAGAAGCCAAGCACCACTTCAGCTTCTCTAATAAAACTGGTTTCATGATCTCGCCTGTGTGACTTGCACGATTTTGGATTTCTTGAGGGGTCACTCTACGTCCAACATGTTTTCCACAACTTTGTTGTGAAACATATTTAGTGATAGATCTCCTCCTATCCATGACACTTGTATTACAATATACATTAAAATTATCACAGACCATCTCAGTGTAACCATTATAGGTGACATTTGTGCTTCCCAAACGCTGAAGCACCCATTTCACCGCAACACCTAAATCTGTCACGTTTCTGACAACATCATTAGCATGTGAAACATATGGTCTTAACCATTTCATCACATACAACAAACCTCCTACTGAACTTACAAGAGACATAACCTTTTCTTCTTTATAAACATGACCTATGCTTGAAGAAAACTTATAACGGAAAGAAAGAGGGATAAAAACTGGTTTTACAATGTTCATATTGAACTCCAACCACAACTTACCATTACCATCTATGTATACTTCCATGCCCATAATTTGTTTTTTTACTCCTTGATCCCTCATCTGAATTGTCTTGTCCACCTGAGTCATTTTCTTACTGATTTTATCCATGCTTCGACTTGCATCGAGCATATCATCAAAAAATAACATCAAGACTGTGAATGTACTATAAACTGTATAGTCATTCCTACCCTTTCAAAAATTCTGACTCACTATGAAGGATTCAAACCTCTTGTATATTTTCTTGGGTACCAATAGGCCATACAATGAATTATCTAGCATGAAAATAAATTTACCGTTGTGATCTTGAATCAACCCTTTTGGTTGTTCCATACATACTATATCTTGATCAATGATGACCTTGTGAGAAGTAGGATCCCACACACAACATCCCTTTATACCACCATCATAACTTGCAGAGATATAAAACAAGAAGGAATTCATAAACAAATATTTTAAGTCTGGAAATGATTTACCGCTTACTAGTATCTACAATTCTTTCTTGCAATTATGACCTTGATGTTTTTGCCATAAACAAGAAGATACATATGTTACTTCAGATGCTACTTAAGTACTCTCTTCCAACTTATAAAGGTTATCAACCTTTGTTGCCTTCATCACTACTAAAATACCTTTCAACACTATGAGTGCTCCACCTTGACCTGTATACGTATATCCACAAGAATCCAACACCCCTAATGAAATCAAATTTGATTTAAGCTCATGTACATATCTAACATCCTTTAATTCCCTAATAATACCATTGAGCATCCTAATTCTAATGCTTCTAACACCAACAGTTTTACAGGGAATACCATTTCCCATAAACACTACACCCTCATCAACAGATTGGTAAGAAATGAACCAATTTCTATGTGATCACATGTTGTGGGAGGCACCTGAATCTAACTGCCATTCTTCTTGATATTGTAAATGACTGGAAATGGATAAAACTTGAACAGTCATACCTGAATTTGTTACAGCCAAATTTGATTTCCTTTGTAGAGTTTTCCTCTGATTCCTTTCCTTTCCAACAATCTTTATTGAGATGTCTTGTTTTGCCACAGTACCAGCATTTTGATTTACCCTTTCTGTATCTTGAATTAGATCAAGAAAATATTCTCTCATTCTGTTGTTTAGTTCGAACTCTGACCAACATCGCCTCTAAAGTTGAGGTTTCTTTACTAGATTTTCTCCTCATCTCCTCTGCCAACAAAGCTCCCACAACAGAGTCATAATCTAAAAATTTTGTTGAGCTAAAGCTCATAGAGCTGACTAGATTATCCCAAGACTCAGGCAACGAACACAATAGTGTAATAGCCTGATCTTCATCTTCAAATTTAACTTCCATACTAGTCAATTGAACTATAAGGGTATTGAAGGTATTTAAATGGTCAACAATTTTTGTACCTTCTTTCACCCACAAACTGTACAACTGTCTCTTCAAGTCGATTCTGCTCGTCAAGGATTTCATCATATATAGACTTTCCAACTTGCTCCATAATCCTGATGTTGTATCCTCTCCTACGATATTAAACAGAACATCATCCACCAGACATAAACGAATGGTACTAAGAGAATTTTCATCCAGATCTTCCCATTCCTCATTCGTCATGGTTATTGGTTTCTTTGACTTGCCTGCCAATGCTTTTTGAAACCCTTGTTGCACCAGTAAATCCTGCATCTTGAGCTTCCATAGTTCAAAGTTGCTTTTACCACTAAACTTTTCAACTTCAAACTTCGAACTCTGCATCTTATCCATTAGCACAAAATCTCGTAATATCCACTTCTTATAATAACCAAGGCCTTTTTGAAAAAATAATGTGGAGGAATGATTGATATAAACTTTACAAGGTTTATTTAAAAAGGTTTAATCCAAAAAAACCCTTTAATAATATATAAAAAAGGTTTAATAAAAACTTTTATAAAGAAAATTATTTACTTTTTAAAAACATCCACCTTTTATAAGCATTCACCTTTATACAATTTACATACTATATTTCAAATATAGTAAACCTTTTAAAAAAGAGCAGCCTCCACGTGACTTGTTCACGATTTTAAAAAAGGGATTCAATTTAAAAAAACCCAAAATTCAATTCTTCATACATTTTTACTTCAAGGGAGATCGTAACTTTTGATTTATGCCATACCATAAAGAGCATACCATAAAATTCCAAACAAAATTATGCTGATTTTTTTATGAGGAGTTTTCGCACCTCACGCTACCACTGGAGTGAGGAGTCACCGCATCTCACGCTAGACCTACAGTGCGATGATCTAAAAATGTCTCTGCACTATACCATACAGATTGATTACGGCAATTCCAGGGTTTTATCTACCCGTGAAGTGTGACTTATATGACGTCACACCCTTTCAGAGGTGGGACTTGCGGTGATTTAGAAATCGACGCACCTCACACAGATGTTGATGCTCCTTCAAAATTTGATGCCCTCTCCTCCAACCAGCTCTGATACCACTTGTTAGAATTGTAAATGCGGAAAACACAATTCACATATGATAATCAACAATCACACATATAAGAAACACAGGGGTTTCATGTGGTTCACCCAAACATTCAACTACGTCCACCGAACATAGGCATCGATTGTCTTATTATTCATATCATGGAGATTACAACAGATTTGCAAGTTCTCACTGTCTCTCTCTCTGCGTCTACGGGCTTACATGTATTTATATACATTTACAAGAAACTGATTATTAAATGAAATCCCTATCCATATTCTAACTTGGTCTATTTGGTTGAAACCAATGCATAATAATAGGATCCAAATCTATCCTTTGAGCATGGATGATTTTAGGGGCTAAATTTCGCTCATGGGCTAATTTTCCATGGTTTTTCCAAAAATGAGATTCGCTATTTTAAAAATGATTCGCCCAAATTCTATAGGATAAAATTATTTTACCTTAAAAAAGGCCAAAAATTTATAAAAACTATATAAAATCCTTAGAAATCTGAATATTTTTACAAAAATATCGCCAAACATTTATAGTTGTCATATGAAGGATTAGTGACATTCACCAAGGTTTCTACATTTTAAAATAAATTTCCATCCTTAAAATCATCCCTGCCTTTGAGAAATACGTTGTCACCAAATCCCAACACCTAGTCCATCTTATTATAGTGATCGCATAGGTTTTACAGTGTAAACCTACAAGAACCGTTTGATCAATTTCCAAACACATTTGAGCCATTGATTAAAGTCAACACAGACGCATGGAATAGAATCAACCTTTCACAAGATTTGGATCAAATTAAGGGCAAAGAGAAAGCCATCGGATCCATAGTCAAACCACTGATGGAATGTTAAATATAGTTGGTGGTTAAATGTTAGAGGGTCAGCGCACTTGGTTCCATGACACAAAGGAGAATGCTTAGGGATGAAAGTAAAGTAAGGAAATTAGTGTTTGTACTGGAAAGGAAAGGTCACAACAACCAATTGTATGGAGAGGAAGGACACAAATTAAGCGCATGTTTGCACATTTTTGAAAATTTGAAATCAAGATCTAATTCGAAACTAAATGTCGATCAATTGAAAAATAGAGGATGATTGAAAGGGGAAGATCGATAGCCAATGATATATCCATTCTGTGATTGAAAAAAAAAGGTGTTAGATCGGTTGGAGATCAAAATAAACTTACAGACATTGAATTTCATAATAAGTGTTGCAGAAATGGGACATAGCACATTAAAATTATGTAGCAGAGATACAGGACACTCTAGCATAGGGTTGATGGTACGCTAAGTCAAAATAGGCTGCCAAACTATGGGTAAAGTCATAAATATGGCCTTCAGGGTCATCATTGTAGGTAGGCACTAGATTCAGTTATACATGATGTTCACAATCTACGAATGTTCAAACACACAGTTAGTGATCCTTTCAAGGATTTTCGATTTCAACTATTACATGTGTATGCTTGAGTATAAATTCTTTGTTTTTATGAGTTCAAATTGTTGGGTATGTCTTATATTCTTTGCAAAATTGATCCCATGTTACTACTGTACAATGATATGGGAGAAAATGGGGTCTCAGGGGTTCTTAGCACCCCCAGTTGGGAGGGTTGTGGGGGTTTGAGGATGGGAGCCCCCGAGAAAAAAAATTTGGTCCATTTTGTACAGTTTTTTGCGTCCGTTTTTGGAAATTTTTTGGCACATGGTTTTTGTCGATGGTTTTCTAATTCTGGTTAAGGAATTAGGGTTTTTGACTAATTTGGTTCAATGGATTAGGAGTTTGGATGTCACAGGGTCCTATATGTATATTATATTGTAAACAATGAAGAAAATAATGAATAGAATATTAGAGGTGGGACTCTAAACATGTTGTTGGTTTTCCTGGTTTGGGTTTCCAGGGTAAAAATATTTGTGTAATGTGTGTGTGTGCCATTGTATCTTTTATGTTTTATTAAGAATTTTTTTGCAGTAATTATTTGTACAAGGTTAAAATCTACACAAATTCATATTTCAATACATTCACTATATTTCTATGCATGTAAACATTTTGACTTCCAATTTCCATACCTATATTGAGATGCATTAGTATAAGTATTTGTTAACAAAGAAAAATGATTACTCAAATTTGGTCATTTGGGAATTTTTCTTCTCTTATAACAACAGTTGTTGGAGCATTAGCTATTGTTCAGGCTATTAAGAGCATGAAGAAGGATTCAGTTAAGATGATTCCATTAAAATAAGTCTGAGGGAACAACTTAGGAACTAAAAGTGATATTAGTGACTCTGAGTCAAATATTATGCAACTTAAGGATGATGCAATAATAGTAGAAGGAAACTTAGAGGAAATGACGAAAAATTATCTGGCACTAAGAGAAATAAAAGAAGTGTTCCAAGAACAACTTGCAACTTCCAAGTTGAAGACAAAAGAAGAAGAAAAGTTCATATTGCAATCAAAGATTCTTCATGCATAGATGGGATCCAAGGAACTAATGGAGGATGGGATCCAAGGAACTAATGGAGGATGGGATCTATATTTCCTTGTAGTTTATGAAGGTGAGTGCAATACCAAAAGGGTCAAAGATTTCACACTGGATTCATTGGATAAATATTAATAGAATTTAATTTAATGAGTTTCACAAGTTATCAATACTTAACTTGAGAAAAGTGGCTAGCTCATTTCTCCTTTGAAAACAAAGCAAGGATGTTCCACATTTCATTTCATATCTTCTTGGTTTTAAGGTGTTTATCCTATTGAATAAGCATAGTCTTTCCACATATTCTAAACATGCTAAAATTTGGACATTTTCCAAACATTTTTACCCAAAATATGGATAAAAATTTAGAAGAATTGTTGGAATCATAGATATTGATTGTTGAGATTACACAATCTAGATGAGATAGGGGTTTTTGAGGGCGCTAAATCCATTTTTGCAATAAAAATGCAAATTTAGCAATGGAAAATTGAAACAATTCTTATATAGTTGGATTCCAATGATTATTGCCAAAAAAATTCCAAATTGTAGAACATTTAGACTTCTCCTGGTATTTCTCATAAATAAAATAGATCCATGCATGCAAACATCTAGGATAATGCCTCCCCTTCAAAGGAAAATAGATAATATTAATTTTTTGTTGAGTCTATGCAGGGAGTTGTGGCTTCGGGAATAGTGGTATGTATAATGACATGGTGCATTCATGATCCAAATAGATATTCTCTCTCCACTGCAGATTTATTTTCCCAACCCTCCAGTTCTCAATTCTACCTTTTGGAGGTATATGCTCCAAACATATTTTGTAACTCGTTACAAATTTAAGAAATTTTTTATTTTAGTCAAAAAAATATTAGCAAGGTAAAACTATGACATTGTTGTTATTTATCAGATAGCTTTTCTACAATTTTGAATGTTCATATATTGTTTTTGAGCACTCATATAATGTTTTCTAAATTCCCATGCATCGTATAGAGCACCCACATATCATTTCTAAATTCCCTTGTATTCCTTTTGAGAACCCATATACCGTTTATGAATAACCATGTTGATCCAGGTGGATATTGGTGGCCACCCACTCGTTTCACTAGTTTAGAATGGTTCCACATCTTGGAATGTTTTCAATAGTTTTTTGGGACCCAAACTTATGGGGCCATTTTGAGGCCCTAAAAGACGTTTTTTTGGCTCAGCATCCCCTATCATGTACGCAAGGATATATGCTAGTTAGAAAATAATGTGTTCTCCTTGGCTAGACCTTTTTGATGGGGTATTGATATCTCTAAATGAATATCATATGAAAAAGTTGTGCCCTTGGGAAGTTGATGTATCAACTAACCACACTGGGGTGCACAAACTGTTTAACATTTCAACTTCTAGGGTTATGGTTTTGGATGTTTAGGGTTTTCTTTAGAGATAAGCTACCACCATTCTAGCTAGCTTGTGTGCTTTGCATTTTACAGTCTTTTGTATTTCAGAAAGTCATTAATAGAATCTGAGTTTAGCTATAATATTGTGTTTCTTGCAACATCTTTGTGTCTTTCCTTGTTATATCATTTCCTTCATGTCGTTCTCAATATAATATGGATTAGTGGTATCATAGAAGTCCGCTCCTTGTCGTTTCTTAATTCATGTCCTTAACTAGGTCAAGGTATAGAGAGTTGGGTCTTGACCTACTTTCTCTTGAGGGAAACTACTAAGTCTAGCCCAAGTGGCCTCACATGGAGGAAGAAAAGAGAGACAAAAAAGTAGGAGATCATATCAAACTGTTTTCTGAGGAATCGCTTGCGCAATAGAGGAATGGGATGATAGATAATTTCACCCATATCCTTCGATGACTACCAACAAAAACGACGATACCTTAAACCAACAATCACTTTGGAGGTATGAAACCCTTCAAGGTACAAGTTAACATAGATATTCCTTTATTTGAAGGC
Organism: Picea sitchensis; assembly: GCA_010110895.2. Taxonomy (NCBI): domain Eukaryota; kingdom Viridiplantae; phylum Streptophyta; class Pinopsida; order Pinales; family Pinaceae; genus Picea; species Picea sitchensis. Next base: position 61,891 of record SNQJ01S0021468.1, on the reverse strand, counting down.
TAGATAGATGTTGAAGCTTTGGGAAAATGGTTAAGTATACTAGAGAGTTATTTCTCTATCCAAAATTTTTCCAATGGTGAAAAAATCACCTTCATGCTCCTTGAAGCTCTTTCCCATGTCAAAGATTGGTGGAAAAATTACCGTGAGTAACATTCCAAAGATGAGGCTGCAATTTTTGGGTCAGAACCCACTTGTGAAATTTTTATTGATTCCCTCAAGGATAAATACTACCCTATTGGAAACTATGATGACCAGTACATGAGATGGAAACTTTGCATCAAAAGAGAGACCAAATGGTGTTGGAGTACACCAACATATTCCATACCTTGTGCAAAAATATAGGTATTAAAGACTCTGAGTGGCACCTGGTCCTAAATTACCACAATGGCCTACATAGGTACATCCAACCATATATGGAATTCCTGGAAATCTCCTCACTAGGAGCCACTTACTGATATGTTTTCAATATTGAACAAAGGTTCAATCAAAAGAATAAGTGGTATTTCAACTCAGCAAACCCATCTCAACAGAACATGGTAAAGGCATCCCAACTCCCAAATCAAAGGACATGGTAAGGATGGCCATCCCTAGGAAAACTAGTCCAATCCACAAACAAAGAAGGATAACATGAAGTTGAAGAAGGACACTCAAAAATGGTGTGAGTTCCAAAAACTCCCTTGGAACAACACTGATGAATGTTTCTCCAAACAATCATTGTTGGATGAAATAAAAGCCTTAAATTGGAATGTCGACTCAGACTATGATTCAAAATTGAATAAGGGAAAAAAAAACCATTGACGTAGCACCCAATGTCACCATCTCTACCAAAACATTCCAGCTAGAGTAACTAGAGGATCCTGAAGAAGGGGAGTGCCTCTTCCACTCAAAAATGTGGGTGAAGGGGACCCCCCTTGATTTCATTGTTGACAATGGTATCTAGAAGAACCTAATATCAACATAGGTCATCAATAGGTTGAACCTAACAATGATGTTGCATCCTCATCCATACACCATTAGTTGGCTCATCTAGGGACGAGACATTTGTGTCAACCAACTATGTCACCTACACTATGAAATTAAACCCTTCAAAGACGAAATATTATGTGATGTTTCCCCCCTTGAATTTTGTGATGTTATTTTAGGACAAACATATATGTGGAAGCTTCATGATGTTTATGAATATATGTTTCATAGTTTCATTATTACTTTGGAAGGTCAACTCTATAGGGCACCAGAGGCAGCCCCAAGTACTTGGTCTCTTTGATCTCTACGAAGCAGTGCCAAAAGGTGGTCTCTTGGACTTAGAGAGTTTTCCTCTTTGTGGTTCAGTTGGAAGGTGAATGGAAGGTCACTAMAACTGCCAAAACCTTTGCAAGAGGTCTCTATACATAGTAGAAACACATGGAAAAGATAGTAGAGAAGTACAAAGAAATATTTTCCTCTTCTACTGGGGTTCCTTTGCACTATCAGGTAAAGTACTTAATTGATTTGAAAACTGATGCTCCTCTTCGTAATGGCCCTATATATAGGGATTCTATTATGGATAATGAAGAAATCAAACGCCAGATCCAGGAACTAATTTTTAAGTGCCACATCAGATTAAGATCCTCACCTTGCAGGAGCCCAACTGTTCTAGTACAGAAGAAGGACAAAACATGGTGACTTTCTTGATTACAGATCCTTTAACAAGATCACTCTAAAAAACTAGTACCCCATCCCTTGAATTTATTATCTTCTCGATCATCCCAAGGGAGCCAAAATGTTTGATTAAGATTAATCTGAACTCACGCTACCACCAAGTTTCGATTGAGAAAATTGATGTGTGGAAGACAACCTTCAAGTCTAAATAAGGTCTCTTCGAGTGGTTGGTCATGCCTTTTGGATTGAATAATTCCTTGACCACATTCATTCATATGATCGATGATATATTGCATCCATTCACAAATGCCTTTTTTATTTTGTATCTAGACAACATCTTGATCCTTAGCAAAAATTGGGAAGAACATTTGAAACACATTCAACAGGTCTTGGGCAACCTGCGACAACACGAGTTATATGCAAATTTGGAGAAGTGTTCCTTTTGCATGAAGAGAATCCAATATTTGGGATACATCATGGATGAGTAGGGTGTGCATGTGGATCTAGCCAAGATCCAATTCATATACAATTGACTGCCCCCAAAGACACTGACCGAGCTCCACAACCTCTTGAGCCTCATCGACTTCTACCACAAGTTTGTGTTGGAGTTCTCTCATATTTCTTGGGCCATAAGCTAGGTGACCAAGGGTGGAGTGAAGGTCAAGTTTGTTTGGGCTGCGTCCCAACAGAAATCATTCAAGGATTTGAATATCAGCCTATGCTCAACACCATTCCTTATTCTACCAAACTTGCAACAACCATTTGAGATTGGGACAAAATAGTGGCAGTACTACAAAATCATTTTCATTGGTCGAAGCTTCGACAAGATGTCCACAAGTACATTAAATCCTTCACTTCCTATGCCATTTCCAAACCTGTCATCATGAAACAGGGGCTATACACCCCTCTACCTACTCCTAATAGGCCTTGGGAGTCTATCTCCATGGATTACATGTCTAATCTACCTTCAACCAAACATGGGAATGACTATGTCTTTGTGGTTGTTGATCGATTCTCTAAGATGTTAGTTTTGACACCCTACAAGAAGAGCATCACAACCAAGGCCACCACTAAGATATTATTTGAATGTGTTTGGTTTCATTTTAGGCTCCCATAGACCATTATTCCAGACCAATACAATAGGTTCTTGATTACTTTTTGGTCCAGTATATGGTTGATGATGAACACCAAGATGACCAAATTGACTACCTTCCACCCACAGACTAATAAAAAAATAGAGGTAGTCAATAGGATGATTGTCCAGATCCCGAGGATGTACAATTCCTAGCATTAGTGCACATGGGATGAGATCCTTCCTTATGTTTAGCATAGCTACAATAGATCCCTCCATATATGTATTGGCCACAACCATTTTTAGGTGTTCTTGGGGTTCCAATCATTGGCCCCCATTGACATAGCTCTGTTCATTACAGCTGCATAGGAAGATTCCTCCCATGCTCATACCAAGGCTCATCAAGTAGCCAAATTTGTTGAGAGAATCCAACACATTTAACAACATGTTCATTACATTTTTTAGAAAGCCAATGCCAAGTACAAGTAGGGCCATGATCAACATCGGGTACCACACAAGTTTCAGGTGGGAGATAAGGTATGTTTCATTTGCGAAAAGAGAAACTCATAGGACCCCATCAGAAGTTCCTCCCACTCTGATATGGGCCTTATACCATCACCAACGTGGTGGATGGGAATTCTTTTGAATTAAGCATTCCCCCTTTCCTTATCTTACACCAAATATTTAATGTAGAATTGCTTCGACCATATTTTCCACCTCTCTTGGACACTTGGGACGCAACCGAGCACTTGGAACCTACATAAATAAATCCCAAGTGCATTGAACATGCGAAATTTTATCGAATCATGGACAACAATATGAAGGGCACTCACCAAAAAAAAATCCAACTTTATCGGGTTGTCAAAGTAGGGAAACTTCTTCACCATGGCAAGTTTCTCACCAAAAGTCAAATTCAACAAATGTTTCCCAATCTGATGAAGTAGATTCATGCAATGGGGACCATTTCTTCCTAAGGGGGGATTATTGATCCAAGTGGATACTGGTGGCCAACCACATGTTCCAATTATCTAGAATGGTTCTACATCTTGGTATTGTTTCTATAGTTTTTCAGGTCCCAAACTTTTGGGGTTGTTTTGAGGCCCTAAATGACATTTTTTAGCTCGGAAGTGCCTAACAATAGCCAAAGGAAAATTCTAGCCAAATGGAATGTGTACTCCTCATATATACCTTTCTAAAGGGGTACCAAGTTCCCCAAAAAAATATCATATTCAAAACCTGTTCACCTAGGAAGATGACATATCAACTAACCACATTGAGGCCCACAAGGTGTTTGGAGTTTCATCTTCTAGGGTTAGGGTTTTGTATGCTTAGGTATTTCTCATTGATGATTTATGTTAAAATGAATTTTTAACCTCACATCTCTATATTCATAGATAAGCTACCACTATTCAAGATAGCTTGTTTTATTTTCATTTTACAGTCTTTTGTATTTCAGACAGTCATTAATAGAATCAGAGTTTAACTATATTATTGTGTTTATTGCAATATCTCTGTGTGTTCCATTGTTATATATTTTCCTTCATGTCATTATCAATATAATCTATATCACATGTATCCTCTGTGAATACATGTTATGAAGAGTTGAAAAAGTTACACATAGGTGAATTGAAGAGCTTAATTTTCTACCTCATTTCCTACTAGCGACCTGGAGAATCTAATCAAGAGAGAAAGACCAAAGAGGATTACCCTTGATTCATTCATTGTTACTTTTATCTGTCATTCATTCTCACAAAGGAAATGAATAGATTCTATGCAGTTCTTCCTTGTTAAAGTTATTAATTAGGCCATACAAATAAACATGATCTTGTGACCTTGAATATGTGTCCTATGAGGAGCATGTCTTAATCATGCATACATATTAAACAATTATGAAGGGAAACTTAACCTCAACCCAAAATTTTTGAGGTAGGATATTTTCATATTGATACATATGATTATTTTCATTATGTAAAAATATATATCAAACTACTTGATGGAATGCATATTTACCAATTGTTGGATCCATAGTTAGAATTAAGTTTTAACATGGTAATATCGTTTTTTATCTTTGTGAGAACATCGACAACAAGGATAATTAATTTTTAAGTGGCACATTAGGATTTTGTTTTTCATTTACAATGTTAGGTGTATATTAAGGAGGGGATTCCCTCCCATCAATAACATCTAATATTTGTAGGTAAGTAGTTAGATGAAGATTTACTAATTAAATAATATGCCTTTAGTAAGAATTGCATTGCCCATTTGCTACCATTATCACTATTTATTCACACACCTACCCAAAAAGGATAAGTGATCCGGATTTATGAGTGGAACAAAATGAATAATAGATTGAATACAATAACACAGACATACAGAGAACAACAATATATATCCAGTGAAAAATACTTCTATTGAATAAATAAAATAGGTTGAAAATGTAAAATTGCATAATTGAAAAACAACTTGCTTGAATGGTGGTAGATATCTCTGAGAAGAGATGTGGCTGCTACGTGCATCTGTCTGAGCAAAATGATTACAATGAGGCTCCAGATCCATTTTTAACATTAATCATGAATGCCAAAACCCTGGACATACAAAAACCTAACCCTAGGAGATGAAACACCAAAAGTTATGTGGGCCTCAATGGGTACGTTGGTACCTCAACTTCCTGGGGTCGTAACTTTGCATGCAACCTCCATTTTAAGAACGTTATAGTGATTTGGAAATGTATTTTTGAGAAATACACATTATGTCATAAAACGTTGACTCTGTCTATATTTTTACTATGGAAAGCAGAAAAAACATTGTGTAGGGCCCAAAAATGGCCCTGGAAGTACAAAAAGATGTACTAACATGAAAAATTCCAAAATAAGCTAGTTGGATTAGGTGGGTGGCCACCAATATCCACCTAGAAGTTGTGCAAGGCTTCAAATATCCCCAGAAGAGTAGAACCCACAATTAAAAAGAATTACATAAGAACATGTTGAACTAAAAATTGTCAAAAGGAGTCAGTTGGAATAGGTCGGTGACCACCAATATCCACCTGGATTAGTCCTCCCCCCTTAGGAAGAAATGGTCTCCATTGCATTGAGTGCCCCCATTAGGTGAGGAAATTTCTATTGAATTTGGCTCTGAGTGAGCCACTTTCCTTGGTGCAAGAGATGCCCTGCCTTGACAACTGGATAAAGTTGGATCCTCTGCTAGAAAGTTCCCTTGAACTGTGTGTCCACTATCTGATCAGTGGATTCTTGTTCCATGCAGTCAGGGTTGATATATGTTGGTGTCAATTTTTCTTCGATCTCCGAGGTGTCCAATAATGGTGGAAAATATGGCCGGAGGAGGTCCACATTGAACACTGGGTGTAATCCAAGGAAGGGGGGAGTGTTGAGCTCAAAAGTATTGTCACCCACAACCTTGGTGATAGTTTAAGGACCATAGTGAAGTGGATGGAGCTTCCGATGGGGCCCTGTAAGGTGTTATTTCTGCAAATGTAACTAGACCTTGTCTCCCACTTGAAACTTGTGCGGTACCTAGTGTTGATCATGTCGTTGCTTGTACTTAGCATTGGCTTTCTGCAAAATATCATGGACCTATTGGTGGATGTGTTGAATACACTCAATGAATATGGTGGCTTTGTCAACCTCATAATGAAAATGGGAAGAATCTATCTGTGAGGTGCAAGAGGTAGTGCAAGATCAATGGGACCCAAGGGTTGGAATCCAAGCCCCACCTGAAAGGGGCTATGGTTAGTGGAGCTATGGAGAGACCTGTTGTAGATATGTTGATAATAGAGAAGACTCCCATCTCATGTACATGGATGCTTAGAGTTATACATGCACATGATGTGCACATTAATCTGATTGACGACCTCTGTTTGGCCATCAGTTTGAGGGTGGAAGGCAATGGATTTAGTGAGCTTGGTGTCCAATAGTGACCAGAGACTAGACAAAAATGTGTTGAGGAAATTGTTGTCCCGATCAGAGTTGATGATCTTTGGTATCCCAAAATGCACCCACACTCATTCGAAGAATATCTTAGCAGTATCTGTCGTTGTGATGCTCTTCTTACAGGCTGTGAGAATGGCCATCTTTGAAAACCAATCGACCACCAAAAATACACAATCAGGGCCTCTCGAGACTCAGAAAAGGCGTGTATAAGCCTTGCTTCTTGATGGTTGGCTTGGTAATGGAACAGGAAGTGCAAGATATGATATACTTGCGGACATCCTATCAAAGTTTTCACCAATAATTTTTTTTTTGTTAAATGACCACAGTTTTCTCCTCACCAAAATGTCCTATCATCAGACTCTAATGAGCCTCCCAAATTAGCTTTAAATTCTCACCCTTAGGAACATAGAGATGGCCCAGATGGAATAACAGTCCATCATGAATGTGAAAATAGGTGACATTCGCGCCTGTACCCAAGAGATGATAGGTGGTGGTGAAGTCAGGATCTCGCTGATAAATTTGGGGCCACTAAGATGCCTCATGCCCATAGGAATGGAGAATGGTGGTGAGTGCATCCATGGGAGGTCGAATGAGGCATTCAATGACACGATTTGTGCTCCCTATATTATACTTGATGTTGAGATGGAACTGTTGCAGGTATGTGGACCAATTTTGATGGCGATCATTCTGCAACTTCCATTGTGTCTGTATGAACTACATAGGCTTGTGATTAGTGTGGATGATTGTATCCTTTCCGAGAATGTAATGTTTCCATTGACGAAAATCTTGCACAATGGAATACATTTCCTTGTCATAGGTGAGGTATGTCCAAACAATATCTAAGAGTGTCTCACTATGGTATGCTACTGTATGACTATGCTGAGTGAGAATTGCGACTACAACATAGTCGGACACATCAGTCGCAATCTCGAATGATTGTTGCAGATCGGGTAAGGAGAGTACTAGAGATGAGCACAAGCAATGCTTCATATCATCAAATGCTCATTATTGTGCCTTCCCCCATGTGAAATTTTCCCTTCCACATCCCTTGGTAACTTGGCTAAGGGCCCATGCAATATGGGAGAATCCAAACACAAACCGTTGGTAGAAATTGGAAAGTCCCAAGAAGCTCCGAAGCTCGGTTAGTGTGGTTGGGGATGTCTAATCAAAGATAACTTGGATATTAGTTGTATCCACATGTAATCCATGTTCATCAACAATGTAGCCCAAGTATTGGACCCTGTTCATGCCAAAGGAGCATTTTTCCAAGTTGGCATATAACTTTTGCAACCGCAGAGTGCTCAAAACCTATTGAATATGATGCATGTGCTCCTCCCAAGTTTTGTTGAAGATGAGGATGTCATATATATATACCACCACAAAAGAGTTGGTGAATGGTCTCAATACATCATCCATCAACCTCATGAAAGTGGCTAGTGCATTTTTTAAGCAAAGGGCATGACCAACCATTCGAAGAGACCTTCTTTAAATTTGAAATTTGTCTTCCATACATCTGTCAGTTCGATGGGAACCTAGTGGTAGCCAAAATTTAGGTTAATCTTGTTGAAGAAATTTTCCCCCTTGAGTTGGTCAAGAAGGTCATCAATTTGGGGAATTGGGTACCGGTTCCTGACTTTGATTTTGTTTAATGCTCTGTAATCAATGTAGAGCCGCCAAGTCTCGTCTTTCTTCTACGTCAGTACAATCAGACTTCTGCAAGGGGAGGAGATGGGTCTGATGTGCCCCTTTTGAAGCATCTCTTGGATATGATTCTTGGTTTCATCATTTTCCATCAATGAGCGATGATAGACTTGTCCATTAGGCAGAGGTGCACTGGGGATTAGATCAATTGGATGCTTGACTTGGAAGTGCGTCGGTACACCGATGGGTGAGGAGAAGATGTCTTTGTAATATTCCACAATTCCGTCCACTTTCTTTTGCTACAAAGAGAGACTTTGTGTAGAGGCCACGGATGTGGAAACGACCTCCTAATTACTGTGTGCATGGATGAAAAAGAAGAAAAACTTCTCGGTCTGTGAAATAACCTTACTGCATTGCTTAGAAAAGATTAAATAAATAGTGGTAGGAGACGCTACCTATGTTATCCTGTACAATTGGCTACCCAAAGTAATAATAACACTGTGGGGTATAGACTCATATATAATATGTCCCTTCCAAAAATATGGTTGTCCTAAAAGAACATCACAAACTTCAAGGGGAGAAATATCACACAATACCTTATCTTTGAAGGGCTTGATGTCTCAGGGAAGACAACATTGTTGATTGATGTGGAGATCCCTTCCTTGGTGAAGCCAACTAATGGTGTAGGGTTGTAGGTGCGGTGTCATCGAAAGATCTAGTCACTTGACGACCTCTGCTGAGATCAGTTTCTTCTGACTACCTCTATCAACAATGAAATGAAGTAGAGCACCCTTTACCCACATCTGTGAGTGAAAGAGGCGTTCCCCTTCGTCTGGTTATTCTGGTTCGCTTGGATGGACTTTGGTGGTAATGATATTGGTGCTAGTTTCATCATCCATAATACACTTCCCTCCTTTTGGATTTGATTTAGAGTAAGAATATACCTTTGACTTGGAATATTTTAGCTTGACCACCAATGACTTCTTGGAGTGACATTCTTCAATGTTGTTCCAAGGGATTTTATGGTATTCACATCACTTTCCCGTGTCCTTCTTCGACTTATCATTACCCTTCTTGTGTTGTGGCTTGGACTAGTTGTTGTGAGAGTGGCCATCTTTTCTCTGTCCCTTTTTGTGGGTTGGGGCCTCCTTTTCCCTGCTTTGACTGTGAGGAGTTTGTAGATCCAAACTCTCGCCTCTTCTATTTAAATTTCTGCTTGATCTTGAAAACGTATCTATAAGCCACACCTAATGATGCGATGTCCAGAAAATCCATTTCTATTTGAATGTATCTATGCATAAATCCGTGGTAGTTGAGCACCAGATGTCATTTAGATTCTTTGATACCCAATTTGGTGCGCAGGGTATGGAAAATATTTGTGAAATCTGGTACTGTCTGGTCCCTTTCCTAACACAACGTGGTCCATCTTGTGTACTAGTCCTTATAGCTTCCAATAGGGTAGTACTGTTATTTAATGGAATCTCTAAAGGAATCCCATGTGGGGGAGACCAAATATATTTCATATTCCTCTATGGCCCTTTGCTCAGAGTCAGTATCCCACCAGTCCTTAACATGGGGGACAACCTTGAGGAGTGCAAAAGTAATCTTTTCCTTGTCAGAAAAATTGTGGACTAAAAAGTACCCTTCGAGCAGATTCATCCATTTATCTACAACATCATCATCTATCAGTCCTTTAAATAATGGAATATCAAAATTTACTTGTACCTTGAAGGGGGTTGCATGGTATATTGATGAAGATACATCTCCTGTGGGCAATCACCAAATGATCTGTGCAAAGTTGTCCATCATTTCATTCCTTTGTTGCACAAGGGATTCCTCAAGAAACATTTTAAAATGATCTCATTCTCCATAGTATTTCTTCTCGTCCCCCATGAGATGTTTTCTGGCTTGGCACGACCGATCTTGAAAAGGCTCAACTAGTTTGAGTCCTAATGTCTTGCACCCAGATCTTGTTGGGGACATGCACAAAGAAAAATAAATGAAGAGCATACCGCTTTGATACCACTGATCCAGATTTATGAGCGGAACAAAATGAATAATAGACTGAATACAATAACATAGAGATACAGAGAACACATATACATCCAATGAACAATAACTTCTATTGAATAAATAAAATAGGTTGAAACTGTAAAACTACAGAACTGAAAAACAACTTGCTCGAATGGTGGTAGCTATATCTGAGAAGAGATGTGGCTGCTATGCACATCCATATGAGTAGAATGATTACAATGAGGCTCCAGAGGCCTTTTTAACATTACTTATGAATTCAAAAACCCTATCCATCCAAAAACCTAACCCTAGAATATGAAATGCCAAAAGTTGTGTGGGCCCCGATGGGTAAGTTGTTACCTCAACTTCCTGGGGTCGTAAATTTTGCATACGACCTCTGTTTTAGGCATGTGATAGCCCGTTGGAAAGGTATTTTCGAGAACTACATATTATTCTATAAAATTCTAACTTCATATATATTTTGACTATCGCAAACCAAAAAAACACTATTTAGGGCCCCAAAATGACCCTGGAAGTACATAAAGATGTACTAACATGAAAAATTCCAAAATAAGCCAGTTGGATTAGGTCGGTGACCACCAATCTCTACTTGGAAGCTGTGCAAGGCTTCAGAAAACCCTGGAAGTGTAGAATCCACAATTACAAAAAATTACAAAACAACGTGTTGAACTAAAAATTGTCAAGAGGAACCAGTTGGAATAGGTGGGTGGCCACCAATATCCACCTAGATCACTTAGCCTTACCGATTTACACTATCATAGCCTATGTATCCCTTGTCATGCATACTCTCACACCATTATTCCCTTACATAGCTTAGGAAAACCCTTTTTTCCTAGGTTATTTCCCACTTTTCCACCACTATTCCCTTGCATAACTTAAGAAAACCCCTTTTTCCTACGTTATTTCACTTAATTAACCCATAATCCACTTTTATGCATTTCCCCCTCTTTATTTTATTCAAATTAAAGGGAAAATTCAAATTAGAGGTTAAAATAGATCTGGTCAAACAAAATATTTTATTATTTTGAATATATCAAGGATAACCACCATTTTCCCTATAATATAAAGAGATCCATACCATTTTCCATAGATATTTTCATAGAGAGTACTAATATGCTACCGAAATTTCCACTCATATTTTAGCCTCATCTCACCATTGTTACTTTCAACCAAGAGGAGAATCTAGCAAGTGCTACCAGACATCTGGGAAAGAATGAAGAACCCTCCCATGGAGGGGCCAACAAGAGGCATTTTTTCTTCATGTATTTATCCACATGTGTTGTTATATTATTCTTTCCATTGGGTATAGATATTGATCACATTATTTGGATATTTTTGTTATTGTAGATCTATATATGAAGGAATGTGAATCCATTAATTAAAGTAAGTTTTGTTTTCTTTCTACCCACTTTTGTCTGTGATCTAGAACAACCACTAGAGATGCATATATACTCACCCTTGTTGAAAATTTGCTACCAAAAAATGGAGACTCCACTGTGGGTTTGCATTTTACTCACAATCCTTGGTTGTGGGTGTGTGGTAAACACTTGATTTTCTACATTTTTATTTTATTTTTTGGATCTTTTTCAAGGGTTTTATAATCCAATATCTTGTTGTTTGTATGTGCAAGTTATAATAGTCCAAAATCACTTAGGAAACCCTAATTTCATCCCCAAGTGCCAACGCATTTTATTTGATGAAAAATAAGGAAAACCTAATTTTGTTTTTTCCGCTACAAGCTCATACATACTCGGATTGATGAATCATTTGTGGTGTTGGATTTATATTTATGATATGTTCAAAAGGGTACCTTTATATTTTTGATATTTGAAACTTCGTATAAGAGCCATTTTAAAAAAAGGGTTAAGTCTCATCATGCATTTCAAGGTATTTCCGACACTTCATTTTTTGAATTTTTTCTTTCTTTTAATGTTTAATGTGATTTCTATAGGTGATGTTTAGGGTTTGCATAAACCCTTAGTTTTATATTTTATTAAGTGGTTTAAAAATCCCACTAAACCCTAGAAATTGGGGAGGATACCCCTAGGGGGTTTTGATCTCTTTTTCCCAAGGGTTTTGTTGAGGGTTTGGCTCCTTGGTTGCTGCTATAAATATGACGTATCTTTAAAAATTTATGTTGTCCCTCCCTTAGTTTATTTTCTTTATTTTCATACCCTTTTAATACATCCAAAAGAACCAAAAAGGAGAATTTAGGCTAGGAACATAGATTTGATTTGATTGCATCTAGTTTTTGCTGATTGTTACATCCATTAGATGTTATTTGTTTGTTGTTTCAAAACCTGAAGTATTTTATAGTTGGATAAGAAAACCCTTAGTGAAGAGAAAGACCCATTTTTCCTTCTCTTTTTGCTTTCCAATTGGGATTCAACATTGCACTTTAGCTACATTTTTTTGGAAAGAAAAGTTTGCATTTTAGATTCATTATCGCACTTGCATCACCTATTATATATTTTGAAAGGAAATTAATCCCTTTACCATTTTGATTTGGATTTCTTGTGCCTATAGGAATTTAGAAGTTTAATGTACTTTCTTTTCAAAAAAGTTCTTTATTTTTAGCACTTTATTTTTCATGTAATCAATAATTTACTTTTATGCAACTAAACTCAAATAAACAAACTCATCAACAGACCAACACACATTACAAAAAAAACAACACTGTAACCAACTTGAAACTTGAAAGTCACCTTGGACACCATTACTCCCCTCAAGAGACAGTCATGTAGGCTGAAAGGCCTTCGCCCCAAGTTTCCTATCAAATGTTCTCTCATCTCCAATAGACAAGGAAAGGCCCCCTTCCTTAGTCCCTCTTTTAGTTATAGATCCTAAGAGCTTGAACCCTTTTCCCCTATGTGAGCTGCTAGTACCACTTCCCATCTTATACCTCCTCTAGTAGGACCATCTCCCTCTAGTTCCACCATGGCTAGAAATACCTCTACCTTGTTTTATTTTATGGTCAGTTTGAGTATACCTAACCTGAACCAATTGATCAACGATCCCATTTTCCATGGTCTTAACTATCCTCCCATCCCCACCAAGATACCCTCTGACATCCCCAATTTTGAGGGAAAGTCTGGAGAATACCTTTCAAACCACATGATGTCCTTACACTTATGGTGTTCCTTGAACTCCATCACAGAGGAATCCATTAGGCTAAGTCTTTTCTAGAGAACCTTGATGGGTGCCACTGCAAAGTGGCACATAGATCATCCAGGGAAATATCACCAAACCTTTGAGTCCATTTACAAGGTATTCCTCACCTTCTTTCAGTTGCCTCTTTGTCATGACCCAGGGATTGAAATTCTTACTTCCTGTCACCAAACCACTTCCACCCACATCTCCGACCACATCCATGAGTGGCGCAGATGACATGGATTGTTCAAAGCCAAGATAGATGGAATATTTATTTAGTAGTTATTCCTCAAGTCCCTCTTTCTTCACATCACTAAGGATGTCGCTATGAAATTTCCTAAGAATGAGGAAGAGGTCATACAGAAGGCCTATAATTACAACCTTATCTACACTCGATCGGGGTATCTATACACCATCCTTCTTGATTCCCCTCAGTCATTGTTTCCATGTGTTTATAATACACTAGGTTTGGTTTACTCAACCAACAAAACCATTTAGATACAGTCCCTTTCGGCATCACCTACATGCAAATGAAGTCTCACCCGAGGTATCTATTTGGGCTGCAGGAACCAAGTTTCAGCAGGGACAATGTGATGTGAGGATATCATCATATTCATTACTATTTGTCCACCCTATGCTCAATATATTTATTCATATCCTTTCATTAGTTAACAACTCTATTGGGAAGAAAAATTATAACATAGACTGCAACATAAATAACCCACTGTAACATTCATTATTATTGCACATCAATCATGTAGTAAACAGATCTATATCAATCATCCATAAACAACCACATCAACACAACACATAGAGACACAGATTTTAATTTGGTTCACCCAATCCTTGGGCTACACTCACAATGGTTGGCTTCTATATTGAGCTTCATGCAGTAATCTCCTCAGGCCTATGCACTGTGATTACAATAGATACAACATATTATGTCCTCAATCTATCCTAGCCGCTCTACAGTGCTCTCTTCTTTCTCTGCAAAATATATCCACAACCCTAAACATAGATTCTCAATCATATGCATTCTAAACTCTTACTTTCAACAACCTAATCTCTCTTTTTCAACAACATATTCTTCCCCGACCCATTACATATTTATACATAGAGTTACGGCTTGGAACCCCAATAGTTTATCCCAAAACCCTAACATGTCCTAGTTGTTTTCCTTCTTTTTTTCCATCATGCTTCTTTTCCTTCCTTTTCACTTGCATGCTTCTTTTCTTTCTTTAGCGTTGAACTGCTACTTTCCTGCTTTAGCGATGAACTATTGATTTCCTGTTTTTATGCTAAACTATTGCTTTCCTTCCTTCTTTTGCACATGCTTTGAGTTTTGTTTTGACCCTGCAAACTGCTCCCTTTTCTTATTTTGTGCACACTCTTCAAAACTTAGTTATTCGAACTACCTATCCAATAGGCCCCTAACGCACACCCGTGGCTCATCTTGAGCCACTTAATCCTATTGTGTCACGCTCTTCCATGCCTCTATGAAATTTTGGAGGGTTTCTCTTGTTGTAGAAACTTCCTTCCTTACCTCGACTTCTTTCTCCAAAATATCATCTACTACCTGCGTAGTCAAGGTCATGATCTTCTCCACACTAGATTTTTATACTTTCCTCACCCTACCTTACATAGTTTCCAATGCCCCTATGACCATGAGTGCATTATCCTACATGGGTACCAATCGTTGTGTGAGAGTATTCTACTCTTCCCTTAGTTTTTCTATCTCATTGTATGACTATTTGTTTTCCAGGATGGTCGATATGCACTCAGATGGTGGCAACATGTTTATGTTCTCCATGGCCTTTTGCACCTTCTCCTGTGCATTCCTTAATCTTTCCTCAATGACCTTCATCGTCGAATACTTCGTCAACTTTATCCAAATATGCATTCTCTCTTTGCACAACTTTTTGCACTCCTCATTCATAATCGTAATTCTTGTTATTGACGTTATGGTTGTTCTTTCTCTTTGTTCCTTCTCCTCAGGTGGTGTCCCTAGTGTAGTTTTCACTTCCAACTCCCTGATTATGGTGTGAAAGCCCTGAATGAATTCACTAATTTTTTATATTCGTTCCCCCAGTGTGGCTTCTACCACCATCAACACCTATGGAATATCCTTATATAGTTTATGGATGACCCTTTGTATCCTCTCTACATGTTTCTCAGCCTCATCCTTCTCCTTCAATATCCTCTATGCCTTTTTCTCGGACTCGTCCTTCTCCTACACAAATGTCGTATAATCCTTTTGTATTTTTTCCTTATCCATCATTACCTTATCCCACTCCTTTGACATTGAGTCTATGCAAAACTATATTTTCTATGCAATACCTATATGTAAGCCTTGTATTGGTCCTATGGGCATCTATCAAACGAATAAGTCCAGGTAACTTAGTACCCATGCATGCTACTACATCTCTAGCGTGAGAAACTCAATTAAATCTGGAGAGATCTTCTAAACTCTTTTCACAGTTGTTATCTCTATCCAGTAAGAAGTGGTGGCCCTTGCTTCCCCATTCATGCTTGTTGTTGGTCCTTCACTAGATATTCACTCTGGTGCTCTCCTTACTACCTCCAGAGTTGTTACAATGTTGTTACATGTTCCTACACCTTTTGGTGCGATTCTTCTTGTTTATGTGATGTTTGTTGAGCTGCCTCTTCTAYGACATCCTTCACTTGGTAGTTGATCCTATCGATATCATCATACRCCAAAGTGTAAATATCTGGTTCTCTATGGGATTTCATATTCTTCCACATAGATGTTGTTGTCCCCTTACCCTTATCTTTCATATTTTCCTCTATGTTTGGTACTCTCTCCTGCGCGTCCCCTACACCATCACCATGTGCATTACCTTGGTCTTCTTCTTCATTGTCGGGAACCTTCCAGTCTGGTTCCGAATCCTACATAATCAGTTGGATGTTTTCCTTTATGACTTTGTACTTTGTCTGGACCCATTCCTCTCTCGATTGTTTCTTTAATTGTATATAGATGTCATGACGTTCTGCCCATAATCATGCAATCGATGCATATGCCTCTACAAGTTGTGGTGAAAGGTATGGTGTATTATGGATACACCTCTTAATCCATTCGTTGTAGATAAAGAACTCAATGTTGGTGTCTATATGTCTTCTCTTGTTCATCGTGTACCAGAAGTTTTGATACTTAGCGGCCAAGCATGGCTTACCTCTTAGACCTAAAAACTACACATGTTTTGGTTCATTCCACGATGTGAATGCAATCAGAATTAACAACTAGGAATAGTGAAATTCCATGCATCTATCATATGTTTACGGGAATTTGATGAGGAACAGATTAAGTAGAAATGGGCCCCAGCTCATCAATACCCCTTCTACACCCTTCTTAGCCGCAACTATCATGCCTGCGGGCACTTGGTCTTTCCTGCATTTCCTTAACAACTTGCATGCCAAGGCTTGCATTACAATTCTTGTTGTTGGGTCATATATACTTGGTATATCCAACCCGCACACCCCTATGACTTTGTGAAATTTCTCCCTCATGGAGTCTGACAGAGCCCTGTCACTCTTCTTGTGTACAAACAACAAGGTTGGATCTTCCTCCTATGTCGGTAAGCCTGTGATTCGGGCAATGAGATATGTGTCTATAGATATTGGTCTATCTAACCAGAATTAACCACCATACACATAGGTTAGAAACATCTTCACACATGCATTCACCTCATGGATCCTTCTAAACTGTGGAATTTCAAACAGGTTTAGTATGCCAGCTCGTTCCAACCCTCTGGACCATAAGTTGGTTCATCAATGGATCTATTCTCAATTCCAAGTATTCACCCAGTGCAAGTTCAAGGAAATTCTTTGCGTCTGTGATATCATGGTACACATACTTTAACTGTGGCACCTTACCTAACATATCTTCATCTATGATGACCCCATCTAGTATGTTGGGCGTCACCAATGGATACTTGGCATCCTTCTTCAACGTCACTGGTTCTGCATCATCCTTCCTTGGCGGAATGTAATCCCTTTTAAACCTTGTCTCTGATGATGATTCTCCCAAAGTCTCCTTAACCTCTAGTGTCGGTGTTTCTTCTCTCATTCATGCTTTCTTTGGTACAGACATTGTTTCCTTTGGTGGTGTCATCTCTGTAATCCAGTTACTAGCGACAATTCCTTCGACTGTGTGGTTTTTCTTAGGCTCTGCAACATGGCTCTCGACTCTCTCTTACTTTCATGTAACTCCAAATAAGAATGACCAATGTTTGTAGACCCTTCGTGGATTTTGTTCCCCTTCGCCAATTGTCCCGTTACCTTCCCACCTATATTAACTATCTAATCCCTTAATATTGTTCATTCAATAGTTTCTTTAAAGATGCATTAATTCCAAATCCTTCGCTAGATTTTTTCCTTGATTTTCTAGGTTGTCACGATATTCGTCGACTTTTATTATTTATGACTAAGCATCCCCTTGCTATGTTGTCATTACAACTTTTGAAAAGTCATTTCCTCCCTGTTGTTATTGAGTTTATACTTTAAGGCTATAAAGTATACCGTCAAGGCATCCGTAAATGTTTAAAGGAATAATTTGAGAATAAGAATTCAAAAGGAAGGTTGAAGCAGAATCAGTTTCTCAACTATCTATGTCTTGCTTCTTGTTGTTCTTGGATGCTAATGTCTCTCTCAATAGTATCCCATGAACCTTCTAACTCAACCCAGTTAGTTGTTGTTTGTAAAATGGTATTAAATAAATTCAAGGCAATACTGGTTTGATCTTGAAGGCCTGGTTCAATGTTGGGTTGTCTGCTACTTGGAACAGTCATGGAGGATAAAGCTTTATTTATTTGTGAAAGGATTTTAATCAAACGTTACTACAAACTTTCCAGAGATGAGAATATGAAAAACAATTTTAAAATTCAAAACACTAACATAAATACATTCGAGGTCGTTTCCTGGATTTGTAACAATTTTGAGAATCATAAAATAACAAATAAACACTACAGAAAAATATGAGGCTTTAATCAAGAAAGAATATCATATTTCGATAGATAATAATGAAAGAAAACGAGGTTTCTAACGAAAGTTAAGTATTAATGTACAAAAGATTTACAGGTCTTAAAATTACTAATAGAAATTTCAGAGGAAAAACTGTAAATAATTTGATATCCAAACCAATCTGAACTAGAAATCAAAGATGTAGGTAACTTCAAATGGATTATTCGTTAGAAAAACATTGAAATAAAAATACAACAAAGTATAATAAACTGGATTGAAGAACACATAGCTACAAATTTGCAGGATTCAGAATCTCGTTTGTGATCTATATTATGATGTATTTGAAAACTGTTATTACAATCGGCTCTCTCCAAAAATCCTGAAGCCTCTTCTCAGTCTTTAGAAACTACATTTATA
>SNQJ01S0021468.1:28539-41209 GCA_010110895.2 Picea sitchensis | reverse complement strand
TTCAGTACTTCTTCATAGGATTTAACATCTTTAAATATATCATCATAAATAGATACTTCATGTTCATACGCCTTTAGATTACAATGTATGAAATGCCTACTTATTACTTGGTAGGGATCATATTTTTTGTGCTCAATATCTACTAATTTCACTTCCTCTAATGACTCAGCCTCTACCTTAGAATGGCCTAAATTTGATAAAGAAAATTTCCCAATATGAATAGGGAAAGATGGCCATGATTTCTTCTGAGATGCTTTTAATTCTAATCCAACACCGTCCTTTACTATTTGATAAGCTACCTCCCTGCACACCAATCTTTCCGGTAGGTATTTAGGGAGTGCATGAGGGGGATTGGAACAACCATAAACCCTAATGTAGGAAAATTTGTCCTCAATAAACCAGTCGACAACTGCTTTAAGACTTTCTGTGATTGCATCAGAAATGCGAGGGGGTTCGCATCCGAAAAACATTTTGTGCATATGAATAATAATAAAATGACAAACCTCGTAAAATTCGTCTTTAGCATTTTCTTCCCAAAGGGCCGAGTGATATTTATGAATGGGTTATGGACAGGAAATGCTCCAACTCCAATTCATTAATGGAAAGAGAGTCACAAAACAGATTGCATCCATAATGTATGTAGACATATAAAACGTTGTTGGTTGTCCCTTTGATTTGGCTGCTTTGTAGTTTAAAATTTCTTCTGTTAGGTTATCTGAAAAAATCTTATGCCAGTTAAAACCATTTCCTTCTGAAGATTCCTCTAAAAAGGGCACCCAGTCTGCATGAAAATGACAGGGATCTTTTCTCCCGAAAAGTCTACATAACATAATGGCTACATAAACCATGTATTCATTTAAGGAGGTTGTAGCATAAATCCCATGAGAATCAACACTAAACTTTGCTTGAGACCTCGCCCATCCTCTAATCATATCGGGATATGTCTAGTCTGCCTCAATACATTCTTTTCTCTAAAACTCTGCTAAAAATTCAGCAATAAAAATATGTTTAGGATTTGGCGAGAATTTATACATTACTTGAAGGTGCTCTGGTCTGAATGAGCCAACGATAGCTCCTTGCTCGTTTAATATACTCCTTGTTGGGATATCGACCTTATCCAAAGCCCAACTAATCATATCAGTGTATGCCACGAGCCTCGGGCACGCAATGATCTTATGAAGCTCTGGCTCAGCTATGTCCCGGAAATGATTTTCAGAATCAGGATGAGCATTCTCAAACTCGTATTCCAGCAATTCTGATATTTGAGTCCAAGATTTAATAGAATCTATAGCATGTGGAGTGGTGTCGAAGATAATATCTACTTCATGTGCATCTTCATTCTTCTTCGGTGCCTTTTTGGGTGCCATGACTTCTGCGTTTAATTGAAAACCTGTTACAGAAAATGCATAAACGAGCTCAGCTTAAAAATGAAAATACAGACATTTGAATGTTTATTTTGAATACATTTAAAAAATGACAAGATTTGCACAGCTATCACGAATTTAAAGCTCTTAATGTGGAAGATATTTTACCGAGATACGCTTTTAATGTCCGTATTTAGGCACCTTCGGGTTTTGAAGAAAACAAGAAACCTACTTAATTGGTAAGCGAAACATGAATGAACACCTAAGAATGATTACCATTAATCTTGTTTTTGAGAAAAGGTTAATTAATGTTAATTATAGTTTAAAGATGAAAACTTCGTTTTTTGGGGTTTCAAAAACCCTGATGTCGAGAGGTATGTCGTCGATGAAAAACGATTTCTGAAAATGCGAAATCGCGATGTTTTAATTAAGATTTAAACGCTTTTAGCACATTAATTAATTGAGATTAGACGTTTTCGGGATTTCGGAAATCCTGATGTTGAGAAGTATGTTATCAATAAAATTTGATCTCCGAAATTGCGAAATCGCGACGGCTTGTTTTTTAAACATGACTTAACTTATCTTAATTAACTAAATAATCACGATTAAGGCCGAAACAGAATTAATTTAATTTAGCATGACTTGTGGATCGAGGTTTCGTAATTCAGGATTTCGGGAAACATGATAACAGGAGACGTGCTCTCACTGAACCGCGAATCTCGAAATCGCGACATAATTATTTTAACCCTTAACCTTTCTTATAAGAGACTAAATTAATTCATGTTTAAATTAAGATTCCAACATTTCGGGAAATCGAGGATCGGGATTTCACGATTTGATTTGCATCAAAAATTTGTTTGTAGGAAACCCCGAATCTCGAAAATTCTTTTAAGTTTAATTTAAATTTTAACACGTTTTAAATAATTTTCAAATAAAAAGCGTCAAAAGTCTTATATTTTTTGTAAACCTTTTTCCCGTTCATTATCCGAATTTTTTTAAAAATTAAGAAAAAGGTATCGTGTATTTAGAAATGATATGAAACTCTTGTTTTATGAAAAGCCGAAACCCGAAAAAGAAAAAATCTAGGCCTTAAGGATAAAAATTTAAGATATGTTTCAACACTCCCTTTAATGTTGCTTAACGGTCTTATCCGTCCTCATCCGTGCATTTTTCTAGCTTGTCCATTCGTTTACTGCACAACTTTCGCTTATGTGTGTAATTTACTTTCTTGTTCAATTTGTTCCATCTACACAACACTCACTTCTTCTGCGTACTTACTCTCCTTGTAACGTACTTAATTTTTTCATGTTTTTCTTTTCCTTTTCTTTTCTCTTTTTCCACTTTTTCTTTATTTTTCTTTTTCTTTTTCCTATTATAATACACTACTATAGCACAAAGGTTCTCGCGCAGGTAAGACTAGTGTAGGCACAGTCGACCGTCCCTATAGAGCTTCAATCAACTCCCATTTACCATTCCTCCAAGGACTTCTCCATTCAACATTTCCAAATGCACAACACCTTCCTCTATCACATACTTAATGATGTATGGACCTAACCAATGCATTCATAATTTTATCGAATGTCGCATAAACTTGTTGTCATATAACAATACTTAGTATCCCACTTGAAACCTTTTCTATTTAATATGCNCCAAGGACTTCTCCATTCAACATTTCCAAATGCACAACACCTTCCTCTATCACATACTTAATGATGTATGGACCTAACCAATGCATTCATAATTTTATCGAATGTCGCATAAACTTGTTGTCATATAACAATACTTAGTATCCACCTTGAAACCTTTTCTATTTAATATGCATATCATGCCATGCCTTTTATCTTGCCTTCTGGACTTGCTGATGAAATCCTACGATAAATCGGTCTTCCTCGAGATGTAACAATTGTGACAATCTTTCCTCTACTGCGCCAGAGTCTGAAAGATGTGTAATTGTTGCAACGCGTGAACTCGACACAATAAATTCCATCGGAATTACTGCTTCTTTCCCATATACCAACCTAAAGGGTGTTTGTCCTATCAAATTTTTTCTTGTAGTCCTATATGCCCATAATACTGCAAGGATCCTTAAGTCCCAATCATCCCTTCCTATGTTGCATATCTTGGTTAGAGCATTCTCTAAAATCCTATTGAAAGCTTATGTTGTCCCATTTGCTTGATGATGGTATGGCGTGATCCTCTGATGGTGAATTTGAAACTCCTCAGTCAAATGTTGCAATTGTCTTATTCAAGAAGTGCGTCCGTGAGGGATTTAATCCCTCTCCACGCTTGATAAATCAAGACTTAAGATGGATTTACACTAGTTAATATTATGTCACCTATATTATCCACCTTACCTATAAAATGTGTTTTTTCTAAATAGAATTATAAAATAATAACTCAAACTTAAAAGTGTATTATCTCTATATTAAATATTAATTAAAGTTAACTTTCAAAATAAACATTTTCTTTCCACCAAACACAAAAATAAGTACACACCAAACCCATCATAAAAACCATTTAAAATAATATTTACACAATATGAATATAAATATATTATTATTGTAATTATTACAAGGTATATTATTATTTATAAGTGTATTATCTCTATATTAAATATTAATTAAAGTTAACTTTCAAAATAAACATTTTCATTCAACCAAAAACAAAAATAAGTACACACCAAACCCGTCATAAAAACCATTTAAAATAATATTTACACAATATGAATATAAATATATTATTATTGTAATTATTACATATAGATATATTATTATTATTTTCAACCGATATACCACGTAACTATCTAAATGAATAATAAAAACCTAACTCTATAAACATTTTAAATATATTTCTCCATAGCTTAAATTGGGACAAAAGCATTGAATTAAGAATCTCTTCGTGGGAAGATTATTTTATAGAAGTAAATTTTGAAATGAGATAAAGACTTGCAAGTTTACAATGTTTTAATGTTTGGAAATGTGGATAGAAGAATACGTATTAAAAATATTAAAGATATAGTGGAGAATCCTTTAACGTATAAATGTGATTATAAAAAATAAAATTTGAATATGAAATATTCATCAAATTTTATTATGTTTTATATTAATAAAAAATTATTTATGTAACAAATATAATGAGAATCACGATATTATATAGGAAGGAATATAATTGTCTTACTTATTGTAGGTTATTAAACAACTTATTATATAACATAGTTTATTTAGTTTAATTTTCTAAATCAAATTTATATATAATTTGATATAAATTTGGGATCATGATAATGCAAGATAATATAAAGATAGATGGATTCAATTTGTCTTGGTTTCTGATAATTACAATGTTGATTTAACGTGCACAATTCACTGTGCATTCACATCCTTCAATAAAATTGACTTGGAGATAGAAGGGAAGGATGGAATAATTACATGTTAACCCGTCTAAAAATAACTTATCTCACTTTTAGGAGAGACCACAAGTGAAGGAACTTGGCCCATGACACGGGTTTATTAAAGTAGTTTTATATCTCAATTCTTTGGAAAGTAAAAAGTGTTTAAAAGGAAAACACTAGAATGATTAAGATGGTTGAATATCTCACTTTTAGCAAGACCACAAGTGAAGGAACTTGGCCCATAACAAGGGTTTACTAAAGTAGTTTTATATCTCGATTCTTGGGAAACTAGAAAAGTGTCTAAAAGGAAAACACTATAATTATTAAGATGGTTGAATGTATTGTTGTTGAACATGAGGGTTTACTAAAGTAGTTTTATATCTTAATTCTTGGGAAACTAGAAAAACACTATAATTATTAAGATGGTTGAATGTACTGTTGTTGAACATGAGGGTTTACTAAAGTAGTTTTATATCTTAATTCTTGGGAAACTAGAAAAGTGTCTAAAAGGTTATTAAGATGGTTGAATGTACTATTGTTGAAGATGAGGGTTTACTAAAGTAGTTTTATATCTCAATTCTTGGGAAACTAGAAAAGTTTCTAATTCTTGGGAAACTTAAAAAATGTCTAAAAGGAAAACACTAGAATTATTAAGATGGTTGAATGTACGGGTGTTGAATATGATTTGAAGAAGATGTATTGAATGTAAAAAATGTCAATGACCAATAATAATGGTGTAAGAAGAAATTGGTGTCAGACTATAAGGTTAGATAAAATGCTTCATGAAAGCGAAATAAAGACCAAAACTGTATCAAAATGAAATCATTATAAAMGTGTAAGTTTTAAACCTTTTACAGTAATGTAATGTATACAGAGATTTTTAATACATAAAAGAAAAGCAAATGCAAACACACATATACACAGAGATTTACCTTGGAAACCCAGCAGGGAAAACCAACAACCTATTTTAGAGCTGCATCTCTAATTCTATTCATATTCTTCATTGTTTACAATAAAATATATATAGGATCCTCTGACATCCAAAAAACTCCTAATCCAATAACCCTATATTAGAATTCAATTGTAGTTCCTTAATCGAAATTATATTACCATAGACCACAAAACCATGTGCCATAAAACCGCCAAATGAGAAAACCGTATCGAGAATAACCGCTTGATAAAATCCTATTGATGATTTTTCACTTGGGGCCCCCTTCAGGCCCATCAATGGGGAGGATAACGCCCCCATGCAACCCCCTTGTGACCCCCTCATGCTGAATCATGTGAAAAGAATATAACACATGCCCAAGAAAAAGAAGGAATTGCATGCCACCCCTTTATTAATGACAACTTCTTTCACTCCTAACAAAGTTTATAGATGAAGAATCTCGGTACTTTCACTCTTAACAAGGTCTCCAGATGAAGAAACTAGGTATGTGTTAAGGGGAGGGAAAACAATGTTATGCACCAAACACCTAAATAACATAAAAATAGAAAGAGAAGTAACTCCACTCCTTTTACAATATAACAAATGCACAAGATGGGATGATCTCTAAAACTAGGTCTCCATTGTATATATAGGAGACAAAGAGTACAATTACAATTAAAGGGCCAAATTTACCATTAAAGGGACTAGCCAACTAATATGGACAACACTAATAGAACAATATAAATGCAATAACACAATATCTAGGGCTTAACATGTCCCTCCCCTCCAAACAAGTGTTTCCATCAACATTTCATTAGTTGTGGATGTTTCTATCTAGAAAACCCATATTCCCATGTCCCCTCTTCTACTGGTAGGTTCTTCTACTTGATGAGGTACTCAACAATTGCTCAATTTCATAGTTTCTTGATCAGTGTTTCAATGATTATTTCTAGTTCTAGTATGTTTTTCCCTTCTTCATTAATCTCTATTAAAATAGTTTGAATTGGGATCTTGTGGTCGATTACCTTCTTTAAGCAAGAAACATGGAAGACTAAATGAACATGTGAATATAGAGGCAACTCCAATTTGTAAGCCATATTTTCAATCCTCTGCAACACCTTATAGGGACCATAGTAATTAGGTTCTAATTTATTGTCTTTTTAATGCTTGAGAGACATTTGTTTGTATGGTTGTAGCCTCATAAATACCCAATCCTCTACTTATAATTTCATTTCTCTACGATGTTGATATTATTGTTGTTTCATCCTATTTTGTGCTATATCAATCAATTTTTGAAGAAAATCTTGTTGGTTCTTTATGTGGTGCTCCACTGCTTGAACCTTGGATTTCCCTTACAAAGGTTATGTGATGGATGGAGGATGATATCATAAATGGGGACATTTTTGATGAAGTATGGAATGATGTTTTTTACCACCATTCTATCAAGAGAAACCACTTGACTCATTATGTCTTTTTATAAGATGCAAAGCAATGAATATACCCTTCTAGATATTTATTCACAATATTAGTTTTCCCATTGGATTGAATATGGTAAGAGGAGTTGTGAGCTAGCTGAGTACCCAAACAAGAAAATAATTCAGTCCAAAAATTACCCGTGAAAATTAAATCTCTATCACTTACAAGAATCTTGGGGATTCTGTGTAGCTTCTAAATTGTTTCCATGAATGTTGTAGCTAATGTATTTTCTTTAAAAGGATGAGAAAAAGAACAAAATGAGAATGTTTTGTGAGACAATCCATGTTGTACAGGCATTGTGAATAACTAAGTTTGGAAGAGTGCACAGAAAAGAAGAAAAGGGAGCAGTTTGCGGGGTCAAAGCAGAAGTCAGAGTGCGTGCAAAAGCAGGAAGACCAACAGTTATCCATGCAAAAGTAACATCCATGTGCAAAGGCGGAAAAAGCATGCACGAACCATGAGGGTTTTTAGAAATAATTTGTCATGAGATGTCATAGGGTTTTTCCCCTATTTTGATGTATAAATATGTAATGGGTTGGGGTAGAATAGGTTTCTAAGAGTAAGAGATTAGGTTGTGTATGGGTGAGAATCCTTACTAGAGGTTTTTGGAGAGGTTTTGCAGAGGGAGAGAGGCTTGCACTATAGAGAGGCTAGGCAAGTCTGGATAGTATGATGTGTTATATCTATTGTAAGCGTATTGTGCAGCCATGAGATGGTGATTTCATGAATATTAAAATAGAATCCAACCGTTGTGGGTGTAGCCCAAGGATTGGGTGAACCATGTTAAATCATGTGTCTGATTTTGTCCTTTGATGTGGTTGTTCATGGATGTTATGTTTATGCATGATTAGTATAGATCCACTTACTATATGACTGATGCAGAGTAATAATGAATGATATAGTGGGTTACTTATGTTGCAATCTATGCTATAATGGTTTTGCACAATAGAGTTTGGTAATTAATTAAAGGATATCAATAAATATATTGTGCACTGGGTGGATAAATAGTAATGGATATGATGATAGCCTCACATCCCCTTGTCCCTGCAAAAACTTGATTCTTGGCACCCCAATAGTTGCCTCGGGTGAGACTTCACTTCCATGCAAGTGATGTCGAAAGGGTCAGTATTTAAAGGTTTTTTTTCGTTGAATAAACTGAACCTGGGGTATTATAATTTTCCCCCAACAAATGGTTATGTTTCCAGGACCCAAAATCTGTAATTGGGGGAATGTTTTGGAGGCCGACTATGAAATAGTTCATTGAATGTTTGGAAAGGAAGGAAAGAGAATTTTCCAGAGGAGAAAATAGAAACCATCAGATGAGAAACGAGCAATGGTAGCAAAGGTATGTGTTCATAGAGCTGCATGATATTTTCTTTGGTGAATTTATGATTATTTTGACTGAATTGTTAGTCGAAATATTAGTGGAGAATACCATAATATACCGTACTACAACACTGAGGAACTAGAACCCTAATTTGGTAAGACAATTGA
This sequence comes from Picea sitchensis, assembly GCA_010110895.2. Classification (NCBI taxonomy): domain Eukaryota; kingdom Viridiplantae; phylum Streptophyta; class Pinopsida; order Pinales; family Pinaceae; genus Picea; species Picea sitchensis. The sequence goes on along the minus strand of SNQJ01S0021468.1, from coordinate 32,559 downwards.
ATTATGTAAGTCATACTACTTCTCGTGTAGTCTATTTCTGGTTGAATAACATAATGGGGGGTTATTTTACAAAATTTGCAGTAGATTGTACCCAATCATATAGTGTCGTAGAGAGGGATTTATTTAAGGGTTCGCATGAAAGGTTTATGAAAGCATTGGGTACCTGGATAAAGATGTTGTTTTGCGACAAATGTGTGATGATGATGGAATCTGACTGCTAAGGGGCTTCGTGTACATACGAGAACTAGGGGATAACCAGGGGATAGTCTAAAGGTAGGACGAAATGAATAAAAAAATGACTAATGAAGGGAGGGACCGAGGATGCAAAGAAATGAGGAAGGTATACCAGAATAAGAAGACAAGTTTGGGGTGTTGCGTAGTGGAAGAAGGTACAAGAGTTAACGAATGGGGCAGAGGAAGGAGAGTCATGCAATGAGTATGAGAGGAGAGTGCCCTGAGAAATAGTCCATATAGTAGAAATATTTCACACATAAGGAGAGGTGTTTGAAAACATACGTATTCCAATAGAGGATGAACACCTTTAGTAACCACTCGCACAACCAAATCAAATATCAACACACCAATGATTTGATGTAGTAAAACCCCTATGGGGAAACATCTACAAACCTAGCCAACGCGACCACTTGGATCAGTTTATTAATGCAAAAGAAAAAGATTACAGAGAAATTTAACGAGAGATTTTCTCACACTCGATCATCGACAAATGACCCTCCATTCTATTTAAATATAGATCATGGACCAATTGGTTGTTAAACCACAGATCAATGGTCATTAAGATCGAGGAGAATATGAACCGTTAGATCACTCTATGTCGGGAACATATCGTGATCGTCAGATTTACTAACTACAAATGCATACTAATGCATACTAAAGAAACACACTTTTACCTAACGACACATTAGACCAAGTAGATCTTAACTAATGCCTAAGTGTCTAAATATCCTAACATCCCACCTTAAGAACAACTTGGGATAGGATTGAAGCATTTACAATAGTGACACAATAGGAGAAGGAAGGAGGCATTAGAGTTTATCCCCCCTTAATGACAACTTCCTAAACTCCTAACATAGATCAAAGTTTGGAAAACTTCACTTCTATAAGAGACTTTGTGAAAATGTCGGCAACTTGATCTTTTGTAGGGAAAAAGAGCACTTAAATAACTTGATCATGAATGAGCTTTATGATGAATTGAATGTGTAGATCAATGTGTTTGTTGCGCTGATGTTGAACGGGGTCTTTGGCGATCTTGATGTCACTTTGATTGTCGCACCAAAGGCTGGTCGGATGCTGCTGCTGGAATCCAAACTCTAAAAGGATCTGTCGAAGCCACAAGGCTTCCTGACTTGCATTTACCACTGCTCGGTACTTTGCTTCTGCTGAAGAAAGTGAAATATCATGTTGTTTATTATAGACCCAAGTGACAGGTCCTGAACCAAGGCTGAAAACATAACCTTTAGTAGACTTCCTATCATCAGGGTCGTCGGCCCAATCTGAATGAGTGAAACCAACCAATAAAGAAGTCCCTCCTGAATTGTAATGTCTCTTGAACTGAACTGTACCACAGACATAGTGAAGTATCCTTTTAGCTAATTTACAATGGATTTCATGGGGTCATTGCATATAATGGGCAACAAGACCAACAACAAAGGAAATATTAGGTCGGGTATGAGTCAAGTATAAGAGGCTACCAACTAATTAATGGTATAGGGTGGCATCAACTTTGGGAGAAGTACAAGTGGCAGTAAGTTTAAATACAGACAGGAAGGGAGAAGGGGTTGGTTTACAATATTCCATGTGAAAGTGATGAAGAAGGTCACAAGTATACTTAGACTGGGAAATAAAAGTTCCTTCATTGGTTTGAAAAACTTGGAGGCCAAGGAAATAGTGCAAAAAACCTAAGTCTATCATTTCAAATTTATTCTTAAGGCTGGTCTTCACATGGTTTAAAAATTTTGAGTCACTACCAGTAAGGATAAGGTCATCAACATAAAGGACAAGGATTATGAGATGGCTTCCTACTTTCTTGGTATAGACATTAGGATCAAAATGGCATCTAGAGAATCCTCTATCAATAAGAAATTTGTTCATTTTGGCATACCAAGCTCGGGGATCTTGATTAAGACCATAAAGAGATATCTTAATGAGACAAACAAGGCTAGAGTCTTTCTGGACATAGCCAGGAGGTTGTTCCATGTATATTTCTTCTTGCAAATCTCCATGCAAGAAGGAAGATTTAACATCCATCTGATGGACCTCCCATTTATGTGAGGCAACAAGGGAAAGAACAAGGTAGGTGGAATTCATTTTGGCTACAGGGGAAAAGGTTTCATTATAGCCAATTAATTGAACTTGGGAAAATCCTTTGGCAACTAACCGAGCCTTATGTCTGTCAACACTTCCATTTGATGCATACTTAGTTTTGTAGACCCATTTAAATCTGACAAGTTTTCTTCCTTTTGGAAGAGGTACAAGATCCCAAGTATCTTTTTCCATTAAAGAACAATACTCTTCATTCATTTTTGTAACCCAATCTGGATGACATGAAGCTTCTGCAAATGTCTCTGGATCACGAGTCTCTGAAACTTGAGCCAAAAGTGAAGAGGTTCATTGGAACTGTGAACGTGTCTGACGTTGAGATAAGGGATCATCAACAAGATCACCAACTTCTTTTCGTGTTGAACGGACCCATCTAGGAAGCGACAGAACTGTTGTTGGTTCAGATTCAGAGGATTCATCTGGAGAAAGGTGAGAAGGCGTATGTGGATTTTCATCCTCACTATCATCATCTGGATAAGAAACCAAAATAGGAACAGAAGAAAGCACCGAAGATGGCTCGCAGGCTGAAGAAGGCACAATCGTCGAATTAGGCTTGCAGGCCAAGAGATTTCATCAAATTTAACATCTCTTCTAATAATAATTTCATTACAATGTGGTTGAAGAAGTCTATAACCTTTGACATATTTAGAATAACCAACAAATATACAGTTCTCACTTTTAGGCTGCAATGATTTCCTTTTCTCATAAGGAATGTGAGCCCGTGCTATACTTCCAAATACACATAAGTGACTTACATCTGGTTTAATTTTAGTCGAAGCTTCTTTCGGTGTTATATTTTTAAGAGCCTTTGTGGGAGTGTGATTTACTATGTCATTTTCACGCTTGATTGCTTCTGCCCAATACTTTAGACTTAATCCCTTAGATTAGATCATACAACTAGCCATTTCTTTTAATGTGTGGTTATTTCTCTCAAAAACACCATTTTGTTGTGGTGTATATGGAACAATGTGTTGCATTTGGATGCCTTGTGTAGTGCAGTAACCTGTAAAATTATTGTTCACATATTCACCTCCATTATCTATTCTTAACCTTTGAATTTGATGTCCAGATTTATTTTCTACAAGGGCCTTGTAGGCCAAAAACTTCGCTCTTAAGTTTTAAGAAGTAAAACCAAGTACGTTTGGAAAAGTCATCAATGAAGGTTAAGAAATAATTGCACCCAAGAAAAGGAGTAGAAAGTGGACCACACAAATCACCGTGAACAAGCTGCAAAGGGCCCGAGGCATGCCAAGAGGCACGTTTGTCAAAACTGTCTCGATGATGTTTTCCAAGAACACAACCGACACAAACACCATCTCTGCATGAAATAGGAGGAATACTAGTCACCATATGTTGATTACATAGTTGTTGCAATGAGCGATAGTTTAGACGACCAAACTTCTCATGCCAAAGTTTTTTCAAGTCATCACTATGAGCAACAAAAAATAATGAAAAATATGATGCCCCAAAATTTTCAAACTTGTACAACCTGGTAATATCATCAGCAATTACAGTTGCAAGAACATGCTTAGGATCTTTGAGATCCTTGATTACAACTTGGTGAGGTGAAAACTCTATGGTTTTACCTTCACCCGAATGAGTGATTTGATATACTAATATAAGGTTGCAAGAAAGACTTGGGACACATAATACATCACTGAAATGACCATTATCCACTTGAAT
>SNQJ01S0021468.1:0-27193 GCA_010110895.2 Picea sitchensis | reverse complement strand
ACTAAAAATAAATATAGTCTAGCCCTAGACCAATTGAGAAAACCCTTGAGGCTATTTTCTCAGCAGTACTCTAAACATTTTATCTTTTGAATTATTTCAAAATACATTTTTCAGATCTGTTTTGTTTAAACTATGGCTAAAAATTTTAAAAAATTACTGAAATTGTACTATTGAGATTGCATAATAAAAGTGCAATATAATGTTGGAAAAATATTTTTTTTTCTCGCAGCTGACGCTAAGTTCTCGGATGAGCGAGAGATCTAGGGTTTGAGCCTGGTGCGAGGGCTGAGCGTTTCCATGGCGGTGCCAGGGGGTGGGGCGGCGGCCCCTCCTCCGTCGATCCCAGACGAAGAGGCCTTTCGTAGGCTGGTCAACAGCAGAGGGAAGAAAACGGTTGCCCTTGTGATCCCGAAATTCATCAAAAAGTTGGAGGAGATCTCGAAAATCGTATTACCAGAAGAAAGACCAATGAAGATCGCCCTGGCTCTGGCCCAACAAGGGCTCGTGGGTCAGTTTATGGGCCTATGGCCGTCCTCCAAAATCGCGGATGATTGGATCCAGCGCAACTGGAAACCAAACCTGGCTCATGGGGTTACCTGCTACCTGGTGGGGCGTGGGTTTTTTGTTTTCGAATTTATCTCTGAAGAGGACCGGGACCTAATTTTCAGGAACGGTCCCTATTTTATGGGAACGCAGGGACTTTATTTGAACAAATGGACACCAGACTTTGACCCTCTGGTGGACACGCCTAAAGAAGTGTCCGTGTGGGTCATATTACCTAACCTCCCGATGCATTGTTGGGACTCTGAATCACTGCAAAGGATAGGGAATGGAGTTGGCAGGTACATCGATAGAGCTGACAACAGAGGGTAGTATATTTGTGCCAGAATATGTGTGGAAGTTGATCTGGAGGCGGGGCTTCCTGAAGCATTTAAGATTTCGATTGGTACGTGGACCCTTTACCAGAAACTCGATTATGAGCATTTTCCCTTCAAATGCAGGAACTGTCAGGAGCATGGTCACTTTCAAAGGAATTACCCCAAAAAGAAAATCATTGGGAAATAGGACGCAGAAGGTTGGCAGAAAGTTAAAAGAGGGAAAAACTCATGTAATGCCAGAGGAAAGGACAAAAGGAATCAAGAACCCCTAAATGACGGACAATCTTCTCACAAAGCTCAAGAAGGCCCACAAACTCACCCAGGCCCTGCAGATGGAACAAACGGAAATGAAAGCCCTCCTTTGGCTCCATCGGATCCAATCTCTCCCGCCAAGAGATCCAGTCCGGGCAAAGAATATATAAGTCTGAACTCGAATACGGACACGGAGATCCCTGATGAGGAAGACGAAGAAGCAAGCAGTCCAAAAGGCACTCCGAAGCAGCCAAAGAGAGGTAGGAAGACCGAGAAGAAAAGAAGAGAAGAGCAAGTTGTTAAGGAAGTGGCTCAAGGTACTCAGTACACTCTCCATGAGATGGTGCACACCAGATCAGGGGCGAAGCCGGGGAAAACACCGAAAGGTGGACTCCCTCCCCCTCCAAGTAAATAATGCAATACGTCTCCTGGAATTGCAGAGGACTAGGGAGTAAAATGAAAGAAGAATCCTTGTGGGACCTAGTAAGGCTTGAAAGACCAGAAGTCCTCCTTATCTAGCAGACGAATATGGAGGAGGATGACCTCCTAAGGATAAGTCCTTCATTTTGGAAGAAGGGCCCTGGAAGGGCCGTTAGCGCCAGAGGAGCCTTCGGGGGGTTGGCAACCTTCTGGGATTCGTCTAAGCTGGAGCTCGTTGAAGAAATCAACACCACTCACTGGATTTTCACCAAGCTGAACCACAAAGGATCTGATCACTAGGTAAGCCTCTTTAACTGTTATGTTCCCGCCTTAATCAATGAGAAGAAAGATTGCTGGGATTCTTTACAATTGTTTCTTAACAGTCACAATACTGAGAACTTAGTAGTGGCAGGGGACCTAAACGTCACCCTTTCGCTGGCTGAGAAGAAGGGGGGTTCTATTATTCGGGACCCCTCCAGAGAATGGGTGGAAGATCTGATGTCGGATTGGGAGCTGGAGGATATCCCTCCAACCAATGGAAAATTTACTTGGTCAAATAAAAGATTAGGCCCTGGCCACATAGCTGCCAGGCTTGACCAGTTTCTTATACAATCCTCTTTCCTTACAATTGGATTAAGGGCCTCCTCTAAAGTTCTTCCTCACTACACTTCTGATCATAAACCCATCTCCCTATCTCTTCTCCCTAGCGCTGCCCTAGGCCCCATCCCGTTCAAGTTTTCCCCCTTATGGCAAGAACACAGCGACTTCCTTGATTTGGTTCATCACTCTTGGAAATTTCCTGTTACTGGATCTCCCTTCTTTGTGTGGGAGGAAAAACTCAGACGCCTTAAATCCATTCTCAAATCGTGGGCCAAAAATCTGATCTCACCCCTTGAAGAAAGGAAACATGCACAGGAAACCTTGGAATTCCACCAACAGGTTATGGAAGAGACGCATATCACCCAAGTCCTGCTCAGTCAGGAAGTCGATATTCAAGGAAAGTTTCACAAAAGTTGCAGAGAAGAAGAGGCCTACTGGAGAATGAAGTCCAGGGCGATATGGCTCCAGGAAGGTGATAAGAATACAACATTCTTTCNGCATATCACCCAAGTCCTGCTCAGTCAGGAAGTCGATATTCAAGGAAAGTTTCACAAAAGTTGCAGAGAAGAAGAGGCCTACTGGAGAATGAAGTCCAGGGCGATATGGCTCCAGGAAGGTGATAAGAATACAACATTCTTTCATAAGCACACTCAATCAAGGATAAATTACAATTCCATTGACGAAATTCATTGGCAGGATCAAGTCCACAGGGATTCCCACAACATCAAGGAGGCCGCTCACATCTACTTTAAAAACCTTTATTCAGCCACAGCAATGGAGGAAATGGACTCGCAAGCTTACCCACTTTCAGAGGTACCCGAACTGGTTACTGAAGAAGAGAATGAGCTGCTAAGCAGGCCGATCAGTGATAAGGAAATTAAAAAAGTTGTCTTCAGCATGCATCCAGACAAGGCTCCTGGGCCAGATGGTTACACAGCGCGTTTTTACACTCATTGCTGGAATATCATCAACAAAGACTTATGCAAGATGGTCAAAAAATCTCAGAATTGCAACAGATTGGGAGGAAACACAAATTCTTCTTTTTTATCCCTCATCCCAAAAGAGAAGGGGGCAAAGACTTTTAATAGATTCATACTGATATCTCTTTGCAACACCGGGTACAAAATTATCACTAAGATAATAGCAAACAGGCTCAAGAAAATACTACCAAAACTGATCCCGGAAAACCAGGGAGGCTTTGTTAGAGGGAGACAAATCCTAGATAATATAATTCTGGTTCAGGAAGCCATCCACACAAGATGTAAAAAAAGAGAGAAAGGAATGGTGGTCAAATTAGACCTAGCCAGTGCCTTTGACCGGGTCCGACATGATTTCTTGTTTGCAGTAATGAGGAAATTTGGGTTTACCCAAAAGTTCATGAGGTGGATTAACGCTTGCATCTCTGCTCCGTGGATCGCCCCCTTGATCAATGGGAGACCTGCCAAGTATTTCCAAGCCTCTCGGGGGATCAGACAAGGTTGCCCGCTCTCCCCTATGCTCTTTGTCATTCAAGCAGCGGTGCTGAGCTTCCAGCTGCAGAGATGTCTCCTAAACAGATCCCTTCCTGGAATCAAAATTACCCCTTCAACCAACGAGGTAAGCCACGCTCAGTTTGCAGATGATACCCTTTTATTGGGCACTGACAGCATTAAAACTGCTCGAAACTTCAAGACTGAACTCGACCTCTACAAAGCGTGCTCTGGCAGTGAAATTAATTACCACAAAAGCAAGATCTTTGGCTGGAATTGCACCCCTCGGGAACTGCAGCAAATAGGGCACATCCTTGACATGGAAGGCATTTCAGTTTGGGATAATTTCACCTACCTTGGGATTCCGATTTTCAAAGGCCGGGCTATGGTGGCTCATTGGCTGCCTTTGGTGGATAAGCTAAAACACAAAATCCAAGCTTGGGGAGCCAACTGGTTAACTAGGGCAGGCAAAGTCGTGCTGATGAATTATGTCATCTCTAGCCTTCCTATATACCAGTGCTCGGTGCTTCTCGCCCCCAAAACAATATCAAATAAAATCGATGTAATGTTGCGTAGATTCCTGTGGGAAGGAGGTAAGAATTGTGCGAGAAAACTCCATCTAATCAACTGGGCCAAGGTCAAGAAATCAAAGTTGGAAGGGGGACTGAATATAAGAGACGTGGTTGTTCTTAATCTCGCTATGGGGGGCAAATTGCTTTGGCGAATGATCACTGGGAAACGAACCTGGAGCAAGCAAATCCTCAGGAAAAAATATTTTCGAGGAGACAGAGATCACTGTCTAGAGAGACCTCCCAAAGAAACGAAGGGTTCCCCAATCTTCTACCTTTTCCATAGAGCTCTGTCTTTCTTTCAGCCAAATCTCACTTGGATCCCCGGAAACAGAGCAAAAATTTGTATAATGGAGGACTCCATTCTTGGCGTTCAACCACTCACAGGAGTCCGAGAAACTAAGCATATTGGGGATTGGCTCTTAGCCAATAATCGTAAGACTCTTTGGGACATCTCCCTCTGGAAAAGTGATATCCATCTTTCATGGCAAGGCTGAAACTTGGGGTGCTACCCGGAGGAGCTTCATGAAGAAGCCATGACCCTTCTAGATTTTCTCCATGGGAAGGCTCCGATTAGTGCCAGGTTAAAAGACAAACGAGGCTGGGGTTCACCCACAGGGAACTATATAGCTTCAGCAGGTTATAAGGCAGCCCTAAAAATTCCTTGGGTTCCCCCAAACCCAGGGCCGTGGAAAGCAATCTGGAACTTCCCTTCAATTCCCAAAGTTGACCATTTCGCTTGGGCCTTGACTCACAACAGCATCCTAATTTTCAGTAATCTTAATAAGAGGGGTTGGGAGGGCCCCTCCCACTGTCCGCTCTGCAGAACTAACGAAGAAACCCCTGAGCACCTCCTTTTCAAGTGTCAGTTCTCAAAAGAAGTTTGGGGCTTCCTTATAGGTGTAGCCTGTCCAATCCTTCCCACCTCGGCCCCAGATTTCTTAAGAAACTGGCAGTCTTTATCCCCCTTTGACCTGAACAAAAAACATCTCCTCAAAACAGTGTGGATGTGGATTCCCAAATTCATTTGCTGGAAGATCTGGTTGGAAAGGAACAACAATATTTTCAATGAAGTCGGAAGACTGCCCTCCCAGGTGGAAATTAAAGCCAGGATGATGATGGTAGAAGCCTTAAGAGGAAAGGCCAACCTAAGGAACTCGGCCCCACTCTCGGAGGAGGAAGGCAGATGGTTTAAGGAATTCGGCCAAGACTACTCTGGCATCAATCAAATTAAACCTCTGCATACTCGAAAATGGGAGATAAGGATGGAGGAGCAGGAATTTCTTCAGTGGAGGTCGACGCTCAAAGAATGGTGTTTATTCTTTGACGGGGCCTCAAAAGGCAACCCGGGACAGGCAGGAGGTGGGGGAATTATTCTGGACCCTTTAGGCAATCTTCATACAGAGTATGCTTGGGGTTTAGGCTATGCCTCAAACAACCAAGCGGAATTCCTCGCGCTCTGGCAAGGTATCAACCAGGAAATAAAGTTGGGAATCCAGGCAATTAGGATCTTTGGAGACTCTAAGCAGGTTCTGGAAGCACTCATCACTAAAAAGACCCCCAAGGACAGCACGCTGGCTTAGTTGTTCAGAAAATCTTCTCTCCTCCTGGTGCAGTTCAAAGAATCTCATTTGAGCCATGTGCTAAGATCCTTGAATGGGCAAGCTGACTCGCAAACAAACAGTGGTTCCCTTCTGCGCAAAGGGATCCTAAAGGTAAATGATGAAACGTCCTTTCAACCCATCCCATAATCTTTTAGGATCCCGTGCTCTGAAGTTACACGTGAATTTTATGAAGGGTCGGACGAACTCCAGACCCATCATAGCTATGCTGGACGAGAGATCTCTAGAGCAGAGATTCGCAATCCGTCTCGGGTCGTGGGGAATCACGAGGAGGAGGCCCTGTTCTTCTTTAAAAATCAGATGCATGGGCTGCCTGTTCTCATCTCCAAACGAATTGTTGTGGTGGATTTCTTGTATCCTCCTGTGCTGGAAATACTTTAGAGCGACGGAAAAAATGGAATCTGCATCCAATCCGAGTCTCACCCCGAAGGATCATATTGAGTTAATCCGGGCAGTGTTGGAAAGCATTAAGGCGTCCACAGCCAAGAGTAAATGGGAAATGCTCGCTATGGAGTTGCAGGACATCAAAGATGACCTTTCAGACGAAATCCATACTGGACTGAAGGATGCGGCTAATCTGCCAGGAGACCTGGGAAAGAGACTCAGCAAGCTGGAACTTCAAGTGGAGGATCTCATCACGGCTCTTGGAAATATTTCAGAGGCAACTGCTGAGGCCTCTTCCAAGAAAGGGTAATGAAGCAGCTCGGTGGAGAACCAGACCGATAGAACCAGTCGTTATGAGGATCTTTAGCAGTCCAGCTGATAGTCTAAGTTCTAATCTTAAGTAGTTGAGTTTTCGGCATGTAACTTTTGGGTCAAGGATGAATAGGCTCTCTGACAAGAAGCTTTTAAACAGAGCAGCAGCTCAATTTTGAATATGTAAGGGTTGGCAGCCCCCTCTGCTGCTTATTAAATAAAGCCTCATAACCGATTTTGTTAAAAAATAAATAAAAGTGCAATATATAATTTCCAAAATATTGAGTCCATTTATACACTCAAAAATGTAATTTAAGTAATAGAAAATTACAATTTCATCAACAATTAGATAATTAGATTAAATTTAAATAATAATTATAAAAAATAATAAAAAAATAAAAGTTTAAATAATAGGGTGCAGAATCCCCATAATCATATTGTAATTTTGTAACATGTACATTTTTAAAAGTTTTAAAACTTTGACAAGTTAGTTCACAATTGATGTATGTATTTGAAATTTGTTTAGTTGTTATCCTTAAATTAATTTTGTTTCATCATTCATATTATTGTGAATTTTAAATATCTTCTATATCTTTTAAATATAAATTTTCACTCTTCATATTATTGTGAATTTTAAATATCTTTTACATTTTTTAAATATAAATTGTATTGTTATCTTTATTCTTTAAAATTTTTGAAGTTGTGCTCTAAATTTCATGAAAACTTAGAGAAAAAAAGTTGTGACATCACTATTCTTTAAACCCATTTACACAAGCATGTTAAAGTTGTGATCTAAATTTCATGAAAACTTAGAGAAAAAAAGTTGGGACATCACTATTCTTTAAACCCATTTACACAAGCATGTTGGGAGGATCAACGTCATTGAGAATAAAAGTGTCAAAGTAAAATGTGTATAAGATTGTATACAAATATAAATCTGTATATTTCATTAAGTGTTACAATGTGTATTTATTGTTTATGAATAAGTGATGTGTAAAGTTGATTGGGTTGTGGTTTAGTGATAGTACATTTTGTTATAATTAATTTAAGTTAGTTTTCAATATATTTAAGTTTTGTTTTCATTTTTTCATCTTTCATTAAAATGAGTTTTAATTTATTATTTAAATAAAATAAGATAATTGTATTAGTACTTTTGTGATCATTTATTGAACACTAAAGTAAGTCGATGGGATTAAAGGTATATCTAATGTAAATATTATGTGGGAGTGTGAAAACAACTCTTATATCAACATTGAAGTAAAAGAAAGAAACAAAAGTAGTATAGTGTAACTAAGTCTCTAGCTAAGTTAAGTTAAGTTAATCACTAAGTCTAACAAAAAAATACAATAGTAGCATAAGTTCAATTTTTCCCTCCTCGTCGGTGCGCCACCTACCCCCCACACATCTCACCATCCATCCCTATTCGTCCCTCCCTGTTTGTAAAGCCTCAAAGAAAGCCAACCGGACATCCCGGCTATTGTAGATAAACATAATGAAATGGTAATATTCCTAAACAAAAACATCACATATATTCCCCTTAGAATAATGATTCCTTGGACCCCCCAAAAAAAGAGGTGTTGCTAAATAAAAACCTCAATTGCGAGGGTTTTCCATATTCATCACCAACCAAACATTGTGCCTACACCAAAACCTGAGGCAAAAGATAAATCAATCATTCCGTTCGCCCTGTCCCGTTCCATCCCATCCCGCCTCGCCAAATATCATCGAACCAGAATCTAATGAATAACTATTAGGATGCTCTTAGGGGCTTAGGGTTTTATATGGGATACTTATGACATATGAATTAATTGAATATATATCCTTGAGAAGTATATGAAAAAGGGCCTCCCCATTTAACAATTCCAATATTAGCCCATGAGGGATAAAGGATGCTCCATAGCAAGATGCTTAATGTCTGCCTTTATATTATTTTATGAAATGGGTCTTAATGTAGTGGTGAGCTTAGGAGCTTAAATAAATAGGTCTTAATGTGTGACTCAGTCAAATCTAATTGAAGTATTTGTAATATAATATAACAAAGGCATGTTCGATGAAGTTTCTAACCAAATTTGTGGCATGCCAAAACAACATGATTCTCAATAGGTCTACTATGTGGCACCTAGCAGAATAAATTACCTTTTAGTAAATATCAAAGTCTTCTTCATTACAACTTCTCTAGAGTACTATTGTCAAGTTGGAGAAAGTGTTGCAATCCTAACCCAACTAAATGGGCCTCATCAATTACTCTAGAATATCTAGGCTTAAAGACCATGTATCCATGTATTTTTGACTCTTATCTGAATTGATCTGATAAAACACAGATGGGTGGTAAACCCTGGGTGGGTTAATACTTAGTGATTTCAGAACTATCATGATTCTTCAACCCTCCATTTTATCTAAAGGATTCATATTAGAATTAAAACCATATGACCTCTTGGATAATCTTAATCAATCCTTTAAAAGATTTCTTATAGTAGAACGAAATTTGGGGAAGTGGGATATATTCTCTCCTTATTCTTCATCTACTTCTTTAGATTCATGTACCTTTTCTAAGTCATCGGTGGGCCTGACCTTTCCTCCACTACATGAAACACTTATCATGCATGCCATAAACTCTCTTAATTCTCTTTTCATAAATGTGTACCTCATTCGGTCAATGTACATTGTATATCAAGCTACTCCCAAGGCCTTGCACATGAGCAATGGGGCACTTCTCTTGTGTGTAGAACATTTTTGTGGTTTCAAAAGATCATTGAAATGTCAAACACTACCACCCTAGATCCAAGTTAGTCCATATGACACACCATTATTCCCCAAGCTGATAGAGAGTCCTTGTTTAACCATAATTACCAAATCTAGGATTGTAGTTATCACCTCATCCTCCTTAATGGTAGTTAAACAAATTTATCATAGGCTTTGTCCTCAAAGTTCAAAATCTACAACATTCACCATGTTCCTGCCATTTTCATAAGGAAATACTAATGTGGAAATATTTCCCTAGCTAATCATCATGACTTGGTCACATTGGTTATGTTCCCTTTTCAAGAAATTGTGGAATGTTATATTACTCCCATTGGCTTGTTTTCATCTCATATTTGTTTTTTTTCACTAATCAAGTCCTGAAACCATCTATGATGTAGCTATAAGTCGGTATAATTTGTTCCATGGTGAAAATGTATTCACACATTTAAACTTGCTATTGATGTAGTCTCATAGCTTTTAACTGAATTAGATGTAATGGATGGTTAAGAAGGTATTTCACATGAAATTCCTCCATTTATGTGTGTGGTGCATCTGATCAAACCGGATACTACAATACAATAGTTCATTACATCCCTATAGAATCTAATACATATAACTATTAGGATGTTCTTGACAAGGCTTAAGGTTTTTCTCTTGCAATGCAAGACTAAACATACTACTTATTTAATTAAGTAATGAGTCACTACCTAATGCATCTAATGACAAGTTATAATTTTCTAAAATAGCATCACATTGTCATGCACATATCAGACTTCAAGTTGTGGACAACATGATCACCTTTGAAGGACTTTCTTTTAAAACAATTATTGAGGAATTACATTGTAATCCTATGGAACTTCAATTAGGGGGAAAAAGTATGTATTATTGATGTATACACTAGCATGGGCCCACAACTAATGGTCACTTCCACTCACCTAGAAAACTCGGGTCTTGCTCCTCCAAAATGGCATCAAGCGTATAATGAAGATTGTGTAGCTTATTTTAGAGAAAAGAATCTTTTGAATCTGTTGAATACTCTAAAAAAATGTCACTGTCATAGGTTATATGAAGTGGGATCATAAGAAGGATACTTTTCCTTTTCTTACTAATAAAACTCATCAAATTCTAGACATTGTCTCCTACAAAAGTGATAGGATATAATATTACATGCCATATTTCTTTCCTACTAGCCATCATCATTGGTCCTAGGAAACAAATAGAGAAATACCAACTTATTCTTGCCTCCATTTTCTCCATCACTAATGTCCAAAATGCAAAAGATTTCATTAATCATATAGTGTCTATTGATATGTTATCGATGGCTTCTTGGTATTTTATGCAAATATTTGTGTAGGAGTTAGTATAGTTAGTGCACATTATTCTTGGTAGTTTATCCAACAAGAGGAGGAGGGTGGTTAATGTGCACATTAACCCCACATGAAAGTCATGACGGTTCCAACACACTCTACTGGCAGAGTGAGAGGTAGCCAGAGTGAAAATTAATTGATGAGCTCTCAAGCCAAAACAAAGAGGTAAAACAAGAGTGAAATTTGGTTGAGCTCTCAAACCAAAACAAGAGTGAAAAGTGGTTGAGCTTTCTCAAGCAAAATAAAGAGAATGAAAACATAGCAAGGGTGAAAATTGGTTGAGCTCTCAAACCAAATTGCATTGGACAAGTAACCAAATGTGTAGCCATTGTTGAGAGTGAAATGTATTGCACCTATGAATCTAAGTAATGGGAGACTCTCCAAGAGGGAAATTCACTATCAATTTTTTAAAGAGGAAAAAGACCTAATAAAACCCTAAATAAATACTTTGTACCATGATTTCACAAAAAATGTACCATGGTTTCACTACCCTCCACCTCCAAATGGTCATATCTCCATTTCATTGAATCCATCATTGTCTTGTGACTTTCTCTATCTCCCATTCACTCTCTCCATCGTATTAAGAGATGAAAGGGTGACAAAACAAATGAGTGATGAACAATGATTGATTGAATGAAAGGGACATATGACCTTTTGGAAGAATATTAGATGTCAAATCACAATGTGGACATCAGACATGCCCTTTGGTTATAATCTTTGATTAAACATGGTTTTGTTGTATTTTTGTTGAATTGTTGTTATCTCCTTCATTCCCATGGACATCGTTGTGTATGTTATGGGTGTTTAGGATTTGATTTCATTAAGGAGAGTGCACACACAAAATTTGGCCACAAATCAACAATAAAACATGCACAAGAGTGTGCTTCCACATAGGTATCAGGGAGAAAACTTATTACCATGGTCCTTAGAGTAGGGATGACCTTTAGGAAGGTTTCCCCATTATCATTATGTTTGTCAATGTTAGTGTCTGCTACAAAAGTGCTAGGATATAATATTACATGCCATATTCCTTTCCTACTAGCCATCATTAACCGGATTCTAGGAAACAGAGTAAGAAATACCAACTTATTCTTGCCTCCATTTTCTCTTTCACTAATGTCCAATATGCAAAGGATTTCATTGATCATATGGTGTCTATTGATATGTTATCGGTGGCTTCTTGGTAGTTTACACAAATGTTGTGTAGGAGTTAGTATAGTTGGCGCACATTATTCTTGGTAGTTTATCCAGCAAGAGGAGGAGGGTCGGGGCGGTCTTGGGACTTCCTTTGGAGAGAAAACAAAGTTTTCAAGTTGTTTTGCATTCAATGGAAAAATTTATGGATGCATATCGAAAGATGGGACAACCACTGACAGTTTGTCGATCTAATGGTAGTAGTTAGAAGGTGATGGAGTCCTAATAAGCGGGATACGATAAAAATAGAGTTTCAAAGGGCCATGCATCTCTATGTTCAATTTCAAAGAGATTCCAAAGCGGAAAAATCTTTGAAGGTGCAATATTTAAGCACCCCCACTTTTCTTTGAACATCTATATATGATTTTATGGCCTATGGGAAGTACCGTGGAACGATGAGGGTTCACACTATTTTGCAAGACACATTTTAGCGGAGTTTTTCTTTTCTACATGCACCTGGATTATCCCAGTCTACCGTCCAAATATTATGAGACTGGTAAATGGCGTACTTATGATTGCAAATGGGCATATCGAAGTGTAGCATTGCCGAGGCCTCCAAAACCTCTAGTACCTCGCCCAAAGGGACATTTGCATCACTTCAGAGTTGATCCCCTTCGAAGTTGGCAAAGAGGCCGGATCCTGTCGGGGAAAATTTGGGAGATCTATGTTCTATGGTGATGTTGGCATGAGCGTCAGTATTGAATAGTCTCAGACTGATGTTGATAAAGCAGATCTGAGACTTGGATGCAATGTCGGTAGAAGAAGTTTTGGAGTATGCCAAATTTTGTTGGGATGGTTGGAAGAAGGTCATTCAAATGATGACTCGAATGTAGCGGTGGTATGTGATCTATTGGAAGGCAAATTTTAGTAGCGTTTATGATAGTTTATTTAATTCTAGATATATATCCTGTTTCTATAGAAATAATCAAGCTCTTCTTACTAATGTCATGATTTGGATATATGTTAAATGAAGCTCTAGTTGGTAGGGGAGTTGATTCGACATTTTTGAATTTGGATGGATTGAATGGGGTATGTTTTCTAATAGTTGTTCAATCTCACTCTTTTGAATAAGAGTTCAGCAACATTTATAATTTTGTATAATTGTGAACATGTTAAATCTTTTATTTAGTTCTTGAATTCTGTTGTTCTGAACAACTCTCTCTTCCATCTATTCCATCTCACGGTACTTGGGCTAGCTTGTCTCAAATCTCATTGGGAGAGTTTGAAATGGGTGGAAATTTCACAGGTATCATTTAATATATTAAAATCATTTAATTTAATGTGTTATATAATCATTTGAATATAATTTATTAAATTTTCAAATTTGAAATGTGATATATAGGCTAATGTGGAGAGAGACTACATGAGAGTTATTATGGGAGATTGGGATTGATGAAACAACCCGATTAGGAAAGGATGTGTCCATTCGTGATGAGTCCATTCGGGATGATTCATAAATGTGCGTTCTTGACTTTTATGCAATTTTGTTTTTCAAATTTATAGTTTTAGCCTTTCCTCAATTATTTTGAATTATATAGATTCCTAGATAAGTTTGTCATTGTCTTAAATGATGTACACTCAAGCTTATCTAGGGGTTAGATCATGAACACCTAATTTTGAACTTAGATATGTTTGAATATTTGAGAACATATTTTTAAATGGTGTTCATCATGATCTAACCTCAAACTTATTTAAGGTTAGATCATGATGAAAACCTAATTTTGAAATTGAATATGTTTGATCATTTAGTGATTCTATCCCACATCGAGAAAAAGAGAGTTTTAAATTTTCTGGAATTAGGTCCTTTGCTTTCTTATCCAAGAATGGCGTAGTATTATGAGAACATCTATTCCATGAAGAAAGAAGACAAGTATTTTAGGAAGAATGGTATTTAAAATGAAGATTTTTGAACTGTTTTAGATAATAAGTAGTCTTTTGGAAGAATTGCTTAATAAATTTATCACCGGTCATTGCTTTCTTGTCCAAGAATGGTAGTGATATATGAGAACATCTATTCCATGGAAGAAATAGAAGATCGTATTATTTTTAGGAAGAGATAATGGTATTTAAAATGATTATTTCTGAACTTTTTAGATAATAAGTAGTCTTTGGAAGAATTGCTTAATATGGAGATTTATGTCATCCTTTAGTTTGAAAGGGCATCATGAAATTTGATTATATTAAGCAATTCTTCCAAAAGAAGATGAGAAATATTTTTAGCTGCTGAGGAGATTAGTATTTTAATGATTTGTGTAAATATGATCAAATAACAACACCCAGGATGAGAATTACATCTCTAAGTTCGAGACTTTATCCTGAGGAGAATTTGGAAGGATTTTGGACTTTATCCTGAGGAGATAAGTATTTCTTTCGGAATAATGACTTAATAGATGGAAATTTGTGAATTATCTTCATACATGGATTTTATATTTATTTTCATTATTATCTAATAACTCTAACTTTAGCAGCACAATTTGTTTTACCAAGAACATAAACATCACAAAATGGATGTCAATTTTATTTTGATACAATTTGAATTACGTATTATTTTGCATGTTTGAATTGTAAATTCCTAATTTTTGAAATCTGTTTTTTGCAAGTTTTCAAAATTTCATGTATGAATTCATCCATCTTTGATGGCTTAGAGTCGAGAATTTTGGAGTTGAATGTCTTTGTTCCATGTTATCATCATCCTAAAATGGATGTGGAGATTATGTATTTTACCATTACTATTAGGACTTTTCTTTATTATAATGTCGGACTTTTATTATAACTATTACTATTCAAACTTTTATTATAATGTATAATCTACATACATATTTCATAATTTTGGAATTCAAGAAATGGCAATTTGTCTTATGTATATATTTGATTTATTTTTATTTTGGAATTCAATCTTTATTTTATATATATGAGACTTTTTTATGTGAATATTTATAACTAATATAGAGTTACAATGTTTGAAGATATGTTGATAGACTTACTCAATCTTTATTTTATATCAGAACAGAACCTTTTATTATCATTGGAATATTTATGAAATGTATAACTTTTCAATGCAATGTAAAATTATTTTCTAATTTTCTTCTCTTTAATCTTGATGTTACATGTAGATACATAAATAAAATGTTATGTATTCCCAACTAGATATATTAATTGATTTTGCACTTGTTCAAATCTATTTGAGTCAAGTCACCATTATATGTCTATATTTGTCACAAAAGTTTTGTGTCAAAGTTAGCATTTTCAAATTACAATTAGCATTTTGGTGATAGACTTACTCAATCTTTATTTTATATGTATGGAACTTTTTTTATATGCTCATTGGAATATTTATAAAATAATATAACTTTCAATGCAATGATAAGGTATTTTTCTAATTTTCTTTTCTTTAATCTTGATGTCACATGTAGATACATGTGACATCAAGATTAAATAAAATGTTGTATTCCCAATTAGATATAGTAGTTGATTTTTTCAAATGATGTGTCTTGTTCAAATCTACTTGAGTTAGGTCACCATTATGTCTATATTTATCACAAATTTTTTGGGTCAAAGTTAGCATTTCATAATTACAATTAGTATTTTGGAACACTTTGAAAATTCCATTTTCACATTTTGAGATTTTATATTCACTCTTTTGGATCTAATATTGACACTTTTTTTCGTTTTGATTCTAGGTGACAAATGTATTTAAGAGAATGGTAGTATGCATATAGAAGGAAACACAAACAAATTGCACAATTTTCAATATCGGTGATTTCTTAGTGAATGAAGAATACTATTAATTATATAACCATACATATTTTTTTATGTTTTCATGACTCTTATCATTTAGTGGTGCTTGTATATATATATTTTGGATTTAAAATGTAAGGTTTTCTTAGTGAATACACAATGATAAATTTGAATGATAGGGTTTTCTATATGTTAATTTTCATCACTTAGTATTTATTAGTCATATATGTATTTGATTTCTAGTTTACAATGGATGATTTCTAACCATAGGGATTGTGGCAATTGACCAAGGGGTCTGGTCATCACAAGAAAATAAATTTGATCACATGTTGACAAGGTTAACTACTTGTAGGAAATCATTTGCATGTCACATTTTAATAGAAAAAGATGTATTTTAGAAATAATTATGCAATAGTATGTCTATGAAGATACATTATTGTAAATACACAATACATAGAATGGTTGATAACATAGACAAAACACAATTACAAGATATAATATAAATACTATTAATATAAATCACCATTAAAAGACATAATATAACAACTATTAATATAAAATATGTCTATTAATATAAAGCACCATTATAAGATATAATATGTTACTGGAGTGATATTATAGAGGATTTTGTGGAGCTTCTACATCCTTTTCCATCAATACTTTGTGGAATCACCCCAACACAACCTTTGGAGTTCGCATCAAACCGATAGAACTAAGGCCTTAGTGTAGTAAGGACTTTTCAAAGATCTCCTTGCCTATAACAAAACTAAAAACAAAGGTCAATGTTAATAGGATTCAACCCAACTCACATGGGAACCTATCGCTTCAATGTTCTGAGGAGAATTTTCAGGGGTGCTTAAGGCTTCTCTTATTGGAAAAAATAAGTGCTTATCATAAATCTTGTACTAAACATTGAAGTGACAAGTTCCATGACTTTGATTAAAGAATCTCAATTAAATTAAACAAATTAACAACTTAATTATAATAGATTTTATCACTTTCAAATTAGATTAAAATAGAGTATAAAAAAAATCCTTGTGAATATAAATATTTTGATTAAAAAATTCAATAAAATTTTGTTTAATAGAACAATTAAGGGAAAAAGCCTTTAACTTTTAAAATCCTATACAAAATCACTCTCAATTTATTAAATTTTTTGAAAAGTAATAAAGTAACTCTATACTATATAAATCCACAAAAAACCACATTGTAAATATTCAATTCATCCACTTAGATTTTTTTATTTAAACATTGCAATCTTCTACTCAATGTCTCTTGAATAGAAACTTGATTACTAAGTACAAACATTTTTTTATACTTGTGAATCCAAACGAATTTATGATATTTATCTCTAGTTTCTCCACATAGAAAAGTCTTTTACTTGCTTTGGTATTTTCAATTGCATATTTCATATTTAATGAATACTATTTATACAAAATTGTAAAATGTTTCATGAATGAATCAAATATAAATTTTTTTACTCAATTGTAAAATGTGTGATGAATAAATCAAATATAAATTTTTAAAGGTAAAAATTCTAAAGAAAGGAAACCCCATAGAATAAATTTAATTAAGAATATATTTACTTTTCTTAACATGTGATACATTTCCAATCACAAGATGTCCAATGAGGTATCATATCATTATCATTTTGCTGCCCTAATACTATGTTTTTCTTTAAAAGATTAGTCTCATCCAAATGTTATAAAGGGGCATGCTTAGAAGGATATATGTTGATGGGTCTATAATTTGTAAGTTCTTCTTTTACTCTTATTCAAATATAGTGCATCATAAGTGGTTCCCTTGTTATTATATTAATTCTTGTTTAAATACCAAGAACATAATTTTAACACTAATTAAGATGCAAATTCATTAAGTTGTCTCCCTCCTACATATTATTTTTATAAATATCATAAATGAAAATATGTTTGAAGATAGTCAAAACAAGTTATCGAAATATGTAATGTACTTTGAATGAAAAATTACAATTATAGAATGTACATGTGCCAAGTTTGTTTAAAAACCATGTAATTCCATCTTCAATTATTCGTTCGTGATGTTTGGACATTTTCCATTTTTTAACTTTTTTTTTTTTTTTTGATTGAACTTCTATTATTAACTTTTGTCACTTTTCTGCACATACCAAATGACTATATTGACAACTTGGCGATATCATCTGATTGATAGTCTTGAAAGTGGACATGATGTCGGTTTGATGGGTTCTTGAAAAAAATATCCTTTCAATACAATGGATCCTCTTTCATATGTAAAACCCGTTATCATCAAAATCTTCTAATAGCCTCATCTTTTGTGGCGGCGTGCATCACATCCAAATAATTTTCACTTTTAGGTGTTGTCTCTGAGTGCAATATGACAAAAAACATCTCCTGCAAATAATTAGATATATTGTACAACAATTAATTAGAGTGATGTTAGATTATCACACAAGTATGTATCTATAAAGTTATTTGAAAAGAATTAAAACATAATTTAATTTTACCTTCTCCTAACAAGATCGAGAAACTCTATATACATAAGCTGACACTATAGTTTCATTTGATTCTATCTCCTCTAAGCTTGCAATTGGCATTTTTCCTTTTACATTAGTTCAACATGTCTCCAAGCTTTAACATATCCTGCATTTTAGTTCTGTAAATATCGTGGATTTTTGAGTGCGTCTATGCAAAAGCCCAGGAACAAACAAAGTCATTTAAATTCATCAAATGCAAACCCATTTTGAAAACTTTTTGTTTTGGGCCAGAATGTATTTTTTCTTGTGCAGGTATTTTTGGCGTCATACGCGATTGATCTATTTTACATCTTCTATTCCAACATTCCAAAAATACACAAGACAAGAACTTGTTAACTTGAAATCTGAAGAAAATGTTGAAGATTGAATATAAGTTTGAACACATTCAAATTTATATATTCTCTGTACATACACATGTAACATTTATATAGACACACCTACGCACATCCCTTGGCGGATTATATTCATGTCTTAGCGCCATGTTGCATAATTGAACAACTTGTTCAGCGGACTCAAATCGATCGGCATGAGGGTACAACTGATACCTTCGAAGTGCTTTCGTTTATACATGCCCTTGCACTGTTGTGCTCTCTTTTTCCATGACTAGTCTAAAAAATTCCAACAATGTGTAATCTTTAATTTTTTATGAAGGCGGCATAACCAATAGAATGATTGTGAAGATTTGAACTGACCCGCATATTCATCTGACCATATCCAATGTCAGTCGAATATGATTTGCATTCTTTCAATGAATCATAAAATTTATCAAAACAATGTTACATTTACATAATGGCCAGCCGTGTGTTCGATCATCCTTATATAAAAGTGATATTCTTCAATAACATGTGTGGGATTGTGGTTGGTCTTTTCATGTTTGGAAGACTCTGTTGAGCATGTGTCTATAGAACATGGACAAATAATTGACTTGATGGGAATGATAATATTCACTCTGTATTTCTTTTTGTTCAGTGAATGTGTAATTCTCTGCCAAAACAACTACAAACAAAATTGTCCCACACAGTGGGAAGCTTACTTCACGCAATTGTTTGGAATTGTAGATCTTTCCATGTCCCAGAGCTCTATCTTGCGAATGCTTGGTGTATTTATAGTTTTCTTCCTCAAACTTCTTCAAAACTCTATCAAACAGATTTTATCTACCCAGCTAAATCAAGCCTTTTGGAAATAACATTTGAAGAATGTGGAGTCGTCTTGCTCAAATATTCATATCTTTTCAATTGACTCTTATATTAGAAAATGATTGATCATTAGTATCAATATGATACTTTGAATAAAACTTAGATTTCTAACAATCACATTTCTTTCCACCAACACATTTGTTTTGTAAATAAATCATCATCTTCTCTTTCATAGAATTTCAGATATAAAAGAAAACAGGCGTGGAAGGAGGAAGTGAATATGGCCATAAGTTTACCAAAATCCGAAAGAGTGTCGTAATACAACTCAAAACTCCACATGATTAATGACAACAACGTATTATCCACTTGGACGATGATAGATCCTAACAAACCATGGTTTTTGTTGCACAAATGTGATGATAGAAATTTTAACTTCTTTGTGCTCTTCTTTGAATTGATTAAACAACTCTATTTGTGTCATTAAGAATATATGTTTTGGATGTTCTTCATGTCCAGTTCCTGTTATTCTTCCAGCCTTACATCCCTTGTATGTGGTGAAGCACAAGATTCTTCCAACCAACAATTACAGACCAATTATTTAACATTTTCTAGAAGTCTATCTTTGTAGGGTTGTCTAGAAATCATTGTCCAACAAGCCAATTCATCATTCACATCTATTTGGAAACAAAATTTTCTATGTTTGTGTAATGTTTTCTTGGCGTTCCCAAAGTTTTGCCATGTGTAGTGTCAAGCGATCTTTTATTGCTTCCTAAAACAATTGTTGTTTGTAGCGTTTTGATGCAACACAAACATCTTCTTTTGAGATTTTTCAAAAGATTTTAATACACTAGTTATATTGTGTATTAAAAGCGATTACATTTGCACCTTTGTATCCTTTGTGCATTTTGAATACCCAATAATGATGTAGCTTCTTTTAACTTTTCTTGACTTCAATAGAAAGTAAAAGTTGAACTTTGTGTTATTCTTGATTCATCTTTGAAATAAGTATTATATATATATTCTTAGTTGATATCTTATATAATGCTTAGCTTTTTTTTCTTTCCAAATTTGTCAGTATCAACATTTTCTAATATTTCATCATCAATGTTGATAGATCTTCCTGCATATTTCAATTTAAAAGTTTATATTAAAAACATAACCGAACACAAATTCACTAAATTATCAACAGCGAGTGTTCATCTTATATTAATCTAAATTTATGTACACATACCTATAGGTGATTAGTCTTACGATTCAATTCGGTTTCAACATCTTCTTAGACATTATGAGACAAATCTATTTATGTTGTTTTAAAAACATCAAATTGTAATTACAATCAATTATATTATTTACACAATATTTTTAATTTCAATTCTATACTTTGAATTTTGTACTTTTGGTCTGAGTCCCAATGTATTGTTTATTGTGCTTAATACATCCGTTAATGCATGCATACCTAGTTGAACTTCTTCTTGTAGAAAATCTCTATTGACATTATCATCGTTTATTTCTTCAATATTACATGTTCTTGTTTCTTTCTCCAAAAAAGCTCTTTCCTTTGCTTTCCGATTTGAGTTTTATCTCGAGTGTGATCATATTTTTCTCTTGCGCAAACTTTTGTTTCCCATGATTTTTATAGTTATTTGTAAAGATATATGTTCAACAAAGACTTCACCTTGAAAATGCTCAACATTTATCTTTCAACCCATAGAATTGTTAATCCAATAAAAACTTAAGCAAACATCATTTACCTTATTCAGCAAAAACCAAAAATATGATTGAAACTTTGTTTTAAAGTGTTTTAAAAAGCCACCATGTATCGATATCAATCCTTCGATTAAGCCTATGAAGCCTTGAGGGAATAAAAAGAAAAAAAGAAAAGAATAGCACAATCGATGTAGAAGTGCTCTGAAATCCTTATCCTTGAGCTCATATCTTTTGTTCATTTGATGGATTGTGTTTAATTTGTTCGGTTCTGATCCCTATTTATGGTAGTGCGAAAAAAACTTAAGCGACGTGTCGTTTCATGACCTCAAACTTATACAGCGTGTCGTTTCATATTTTCTGACGGTCGAAATTCGTTCGACAGTCTTCGGCCGAAAGAATTAGTTTTTCGGACGAAAGATATGGAAACCATTTAATTTGGCCAGTTCCATTAGATTTTGAATCTTTGACGAAAAAATTAATTTTTTAGGCCAAAATATCATTTTGACTAGAAAAAAAATTGCAACAAAACTAAAACTAGAGAAATTCCCCAAGCATAACCAAACTTCAAAGGTTGCAGACTCCTACAAACATTGAGGAATTTGGTTTTGAAATTGACACCAGCATTTCAAAATTGAATCTACTTTCAATTAGTATAATTTGTTTTCATTTTTTTTATTTTTTATCTAATTTTTATTTAATTTTAAAAAACCACTACATAACCACTGGCGGACATTTGATTCATTGAAATGAAATATCGGTATCTCAAAAGATATATCGATGAAAAATTTGAAAAAATATATTCATAATCCTTAAAGCATTTCTTTTCAAAGGGTATATTTAAATTTTAGTTTTGAAGTAAAATTAAGATAGATACAAAGGTGTAGAAAAACATGTATTTAAGCTACTTAGCGTTTTGACAGTCCCTTCAAAATATTCTAGAAATAATAATATTCATGTATTACAACTATATTGCAACAATTTAAGTATGCAACTTATGCAACTATATGCAACTATAAGCGCTATGTAACTATAATGCAGCTATAATGCAAATATGCAAATATCCACCTATATGCAACTATGCAAATATACACAACTTTATGCAACAATACAACTTATACAACTATATTACTGGCCCATGTGCAACTTATGCAACTATATGCAACTATGCAACTATATGTAAATAATGCAAGTTATCCAACTATATGCAACTATGCAACTATGAAACTTTATGCAACAATATGAAACTTGTCAGCAAATGCAACTTAATACGGCTATATGCAACTATATTGCAACTATAATGCAACTATTTGCAACTATGCAACTATATTGCAACAATTTTAAAATATGCAACTATATACAACTATATGAAACAATGCAACTTGTCATGTTTTTTTAGTGACAATATGCAACTATATGCAACAATGAAACTTATGCAACTATGTGCAACTTTGTGCAACTATATGCAAGTTGTGCAACTATATTGCAACAATATGCAGTATTGGTGAGCACCACAAATGTATATTAGCAAGTTAATAAATCATTGCATCAACAACCTATAGTTCCCCCTCGTCTAGTTGTATACCACAATTCCCTTTCCAAATATGCTGGTTGGATATTGCAATTCACTTTCCCACTATGCTATGGGAAATGCATGAAAATGTTGCATCTAAGTATAATAATATAATAACTCTTTGTCCAACCACTAAGACGGATTTTTGTAAGCCTTTTGACGATCTAACTCTTCATTTTCAAAATGTACATTACTAAGAAGGATTTTCATAAACCTTTTAATATTTATGAGTAGATGATTTGTGGCCACCCTTCACAAGGTGTTTTTTATCGTCAAGTTATCTGTTGAATTTAATATGTAGATATTGATATATAAGCCAAGTTCCATGTGGTGTTTTATTGTCTAATTTATTTATTTATTGTCAGAGTTATTTATTTGCCAAATTTAATGTGTAGATATTGCATATATGCCAAGTTCCGTAATGGTGTTTTTGTTGTCTAATTTATTTGTCAAATTTGTGTGGGTGATTTATTTTTAATACATGTGTACCTCTTTACCTAGCTCAAATTTCAACTATAAATCAAAAAACTCTAAAGAGGTATTTTAAATATAGTTTTGGTTTGTAGTTTTTCTATAAAGAAGTATAAATATTTTAGAGAACCCCCATATGCAAATTCTTTATCCATATCCTCAATGTGGAAAAATAAATTGAAAGATCCTCCCTTCATTTCATTTCCATAATCCTAAACTTATTGCAATCCCTAGTCCAAATCCTAGTTCCTATTAAACAATGCATGAGGCTAATCCCAATTATCTAGACCCCTCCTCTCATCCCACTTGTTAGTGCAAGTATTATAAGGCTCCAAAGGACACTACTACAAAATGTTATTCTTATAATAATAATTCACATACAAATCCTTGTACATAGATGAAATCCTTGATGATCTAGGGTACATAATATTCAGACACTTCTCCCCAACAAAAATAGTCCCTATTCAAACTCTATTGAAAGATCCCTCATTACTCATAATGTGAATGAAATTTATTCCCTCTCTAAGTCTCCTTTTTACTCATAATTGTTAGATCCAAAGACCAACTTGCCACTATAATCCTTGAGGTAATTGTAACCAAAATAATGTCATTTTCCATCACTCCTCACCCCTCTCCTTATCATTTGAGCTTTGTACAATAGGGAAAAACTCATCTTCTCATTAATAAACATTGTCAGTCACCCTTGTCCTTAGGGAGTTTTCAAGAGATGTTGAATGTTATGTATCTCCCTTGATTACTCTAATTTACTCTTAGACACATCATATGAACAACAATTAAATGTTTTATAGGATGTCCATTGAAGGCTCTATCAACTCTTTAAAGATAACAAAACCTATGAACACATCTTCATTGCAATACCCTTTCCATGTAATAATGTGACCAAGACATCTACATAAATATCTTTCTCTTAGTTGTACCTCACATCCATCCATTTCATATGGTTTCACTTTCTCTCTTCCAAACATTCCAAATGATACCTTCTCATCCTTCTACTCCATCAAAAACAATGAAATTATTTATAATATGCTCATTGCAATACTTATCAACTCTATAAAGATGACCAAAACTATGAACTCACCTCTTACTTATACCCTCTCCCTTATAATGTTAAGACCCAACAAAACATAATACATAAATACCTTTCTCTCTCACTTTTACATCACATCAATCCATCTCATCTCCATATGGTTGCTCTATCCCTCTTCCAAACTCTCTAAAAAAATACATTCTCATCCTTCTACATGGGTGCACTCTCACTCCGCTATTCTCATTCTAAATCCCAAAACCTCCCCAATGATTTTTAACTGATATTTTTTTTCTACCACACACCAATTAACAAAACACATATATGATCTATTCTACCTAGTTCCATAATTGCTTGCTCATGTCCTCTCGCTAGCTAGAACAATGATAATTACAAGAATTTTACCATATAATATTTGCAAAATGTAGGATTCGCAAGAACTACACCCAACCAGTACACTTTTGTATACAATAGTTTCTTCATAAATTGTTCCTCACCAACTATAATATTTATGTCATTACTAGCTAACTTTTCCAACAATTTAGAACTACATATATAGAGTTAGATTTATGACCATTTTTTCTTAAACAACACTACAACCTTAGCATTCTATTGCTATGTCTATTCAACTAGATATTGTCCACATCGACACTACCCCACACCTCAGATGAATTCTCTAGTTATAACTACATGCCTATATAGGTAGATGTACAACCATTATTTCTTAAACAACAACAACACCACAACTTTAACATTCTATTTCTATGTCTACTCAGCTAGATATTGTCCACATAGACACTACACCTCATATGGTTTCTCTAGTTAAAACTACATATCTATATAGGTAGATATACATCCATTCTTTCTTAAAAATAAACACACCAAAAGCCTTAGCATTCTCTTGCTATGTCTACTCATTTAGATATTGTCCACAATGACACTACACCTCAGGTGGATTATCTAGTTCTCCATCCTTCAATGTAACTCAAACATAGCTATATACATTCTCTTCATATGTATAATTCACCAACATGGATTCACACCACCACTAGTGCTTATTTTTACCATAGAACACATTCCATATTTATTGTGCACATTAATCGTTGAAGTTTTCTTGTTTACCTCTAGGAAAACATCAAATCATGGACATGATGACATATTCAATGAATCACTTGATCTGCCTTGGCCCTTTCTACAACAAGTTCTTCACATGAACACACAAATAAGTATCAGTCCTAGATCACCACAAGCTCGGACTAGAACATCCTTACTATATTCAATTCCCATGCATTCTATTCCATAAGTCTATCATGTCATTTTAAAAACAGGTTGACAAGATTGCAACAAAGCACATAAGTTGTGGGATCATGTCAATAGTTCATGCCATACCACCCTTTAATATTTCCACCAAGTCTATCACCTAGAGTAGTGTGATCGCCCTTCGTTTCAAAACATTGTGTTCACACTAACTTGATTTGGTGTGAAATACCCTTCAAGTTAAACATTTCATTTTCTCTTCATTTATATAGTATCATGTACCTTCATTTGAATAGGGTGAGCTACCTTTACTTGAATAGGTGTAAGTGTCTTTGTTTAAACAAATGCTCCATTGTTTTGATCTACCATTTTTTCAAAGCATTACAACTTTTTCATGGGAACAGCTTTGATTTCTTTCATTCATATGAGTGTGAGTAACCTTGATTTTTTGGGTAAGGGAATTACTTAACCACAAGGCTATGGATCAATGCAAGAATCATGAATCCAAAGCATCCACGACTTCTCTCAATATTGTATACCATATTACAATGTAAATATGGCATTACCATATTAGATTTAAAACAAAAACTTAAAGGCGTGGCAATCTGGGCGATGGATTGATGAGCAAGTTTGTTTGGTTCAAGCATGGAAATAACGAGGAAAGTTCATCACACTTTGCCATGGGTTTGCGTCACACATATAACATCTGCGTCATAATTTTTGTGTCTCTACCAAGCGTTTTTCTGCCGTCCTGTGCCCACGCTTTTGTTCATAGCATTCCACCGATTTTGTCATCGTGTAACATCTAGCGTCGTGTCACATTGGTAAGTTTTACCTTGTACGGTTTTTAGTCCCTATTGTGACGAAGTTTAGGTAAACTATTAATTTGGGATTTATAAGGTAAAACTATATTGATGGTGAGTGACATGTGGAGGGATAATTTAAATGATTGTTTCCATGAACGCCTGGTTCATGGATATGGCCGACGAAAAATAGTCTTTGCTTTTAAAATTGAAAGTCTGCGATGATAATAATTATTGAAGAATATAAAAAAAAAGGTGGAAAATTTGGTCATATTGTTTCCATGAACACCTAGTTCGTGGATATAGCGACGAAAAATAGTCTTTGCTTTCGTCGAAAGTGCGATGGATATATGTGGAAATAGTAACAAAAAACCGTGGAAAATTTGGTCATATGTAGTAGTGGTAGTGCATATTTTGTGTTTGTATATACCTTTTATTCCATGAGAGAGGCTCTAGGGAAAGCTTATCAAAAACCCACTCTTGAGTCTTTTTGTGCTGCTTTGATTAGAGAGGAAGATAAGCTTGTGCAACCTTGAGTGATCAACACTACATGTACCTCCAACAAAGCCTTAGTCGCCCAACAAAAAGATAAACCCAAGAATACCAAGAAGCAACATCCTCGCTACAACAACAAGCAACATAAGGGTCCCAAACCCACTCAGACAGCTTCATCTCCTAATGGTGACAAAGGAGAAAAATATAAAAATAAGAAGACTAGCAGACATTACAACTTTTGCGATAAAGATGGTCATGATGAGTCCAACTGTTTCAAGGAGATGGCAGCTTTAGAAGTATAAATGAAGAAGCACAACATCAATATTAATTCTACTTCTTCTTCTTCTTTTCATGGACATGCACTTTCTGCTTCTGGTTTCTCCTTCAATAAAACTTCTACTTCTTCTTCTGATGAGTGGCTTATTGATTCTGGAGGATTTTATCATATGGATAAGGATAAAGACATATTTGCTTATCTAAATGAATGTAACAACAAGAAAATATTTGTTGGTGATGAAAGATCTCTTAGTGTTGTGGGATATGGAACAATTCAAGTGGATAATGGTCATTTCAGTGATGTATTATGTGTCCCAAGTCTTTCTTGCAACCTTATATTAGTATATCAAATCACT
>SNQJ01S0021467.1:312615-332594 GCA_010110895.2 Picea sitchensis | reverse complement strand
TGGGAATAATATTTTAATATTATTCCAAAAAGGCATGAGCATTTCATGTTTTATCCTAAGTTCCTAACCATGAGGAAGGTGATGTGTGCTGGGTAAACGCATGCAGTTTCCAGGGTGACAAGTGTCAGCCCCGACCCATGCAATAAAATGGCAAAGATGAGATGTGATGGGGTTCTCCTCCATTCCACCCAATGGCCTGAGTGTGTACAACCTTTGAGCGGTACGATGGACCCAACCTCTACAGAAAAACCTCGTACATCTTCTGAATTTAAAAACCTATGTTTGTCTAGAGAATCCGTGTGCATCCTCTGTCTGAAATGGAGCCTGTGCGTGAAGCCTCTGTCCCAAAGCCGTGACCATGAGACCCATTTTCCATTGCTCAACCAGCTTGAGGAAGCCTGTGTCTATATTCTGTGGTTTGTTTCATCCGCACAGTGCTGGATTGTGTATGGCTTGTGACCAGTTGTGAAACACTCTCTCCAGGTGAGAGTGGTGTTGAGGTTGGATGAACAAGTGGTTTGGCCTCTGAGTGTCTCTCTCTAGGTGAGAGAGTGCACAGAGGAAGGAGAGGACTCCTGGAAGGAACCCTGTAGCTGCCACAGAGACCGGAGACTTCCAGTCCGATCTGTTGTTGTAACCCAAGGCAAGGGAGGTTAGTAGCCGAAGGACTGTCCAGGTGACAGAGAAGGTGTATACTCCTGGGGTGGAACAGGCATGTGGGGAATGAGGGTCTGTGGACAGTGAGTGTGAGTGGTTCCTGGGAGAGAATCCCTTCCTTGTGGTTGTGTGTTGTTTTCCCAGTAACCTTAGCCTAGCCTAGGATTCCTTGTCTCGGGGTGGAGCTTAGTCCTAGATCAGGAGTGACCCACTGCTAAGCTAATGAGCAGTGCGGTCTAAGGCTGGGAGGTTTGTGGAAGGCCTGCACTTGGTTGGTGGAATCTACCACTATTCAAAGATAAGTACCAGATGATGCTTTAATTATGTTTCTGTATCACTGTGTATTATAATCATCATGTATTCCGCTGTGTATATGAATTGATGTTAAATAGTATTGATTGTTGATTATGGTAGTAAATCGTATGATTACTCTGTGTTGAATGTGTTTAACTTTTTTTGAATGAATGTGATTAATTGTGAGTGAGAATGTTGTTATTCCGCGTAGTAACACCTACATAGTAGTGAGTGAAAAGTGGTGCTACAATAGTCTTCACCATTTTTTCTTGCTTCATCTCATTAATTAAGGTTTTTCTAAGAGAAGTGTTAGCACTAAGAGTCACACTTAGATTGTTGTAAGTGAAATCCCAACACCCATCAGAAAATAAATGGATTAAATGGTTTGATAAGTTGGATCAACAAGACTAGGAAAGAAAGGGAGAGGGAAACAAAATGTCTACCGAGGCATTCCATTGCGCATCGATTCATAACATCCTACAAATCAAAGGAAATCAAATTGTATATTAGACAAAGAGATATATAATGATGAGTAGAAGCATCGTGAATATGGAAAAAGGAAGAACATCCATTATACAAATATACTTTCTACAATAGATAAATATTTGATTCGACAATGAACACTGATTTAATGGGCAAGCTACATTAGATCCTCTATTGTTCATGAATCCATCAATCAATGGCAGCCATGATCTTCAAAACCTGCAATATGTTCAAGCAAGAAGATAACAAAGAAATGGGAAAATAAAGAATCTAATCTGATAACAGCTCTGATGAATATTTAATGGCAGAAAATGTCATTACAAGCAGGCCCTCAGGCTTACAAATGAACAACTAAAACTGCTCCTCCAACTCTCTCCTCTTTTAGCTCATGAATCCAACCTTTTTCTCATCAAAAACCCTTTCATTTATAGTGAATAATCTCTATATACCCTAAGGAGTTAGAAACCAATGAGTTAGATAGGATCCTCCTCCATTTAGGAGTCTTGTTACAAAAGATTCCAACAAAAGCCTAACAAATTCCTATTTTGGGGGGATTTTGGCTATGATGATAAATTACTTTTGAAACTAGTCATCCTGATTGATCTGGAGATGGAACACATGTCCCTTATTTCCAACAAACTCGTAAGAGACCATTCAAACCTTCCTTGATAGGTGGAAACCTCCCAACAAGGAGAATATCCAATCAACTATGAAAAATATAGAGTTTGCAGCACATTCCGCAACACACTTGTATTTTAATTGTTTCTCTCAAATGCCAAGCTGGCTTAGTATAAAATTTGGTCAACAAGTGAAAAAGGATATCATCTTCCTCCACAAAAATTTTCAAAGAAACCCACATCATCGTTTTGGATTTATGATCAAATTCGTAAACTTAGCTGCTACAGGAAATTGCGCAGTGAATTTTGTAGTACATGACTGTGTAGATCATTTCGCAATGCCATGCACTAGGAACTATCCTGTAGCTATTGGATTTGTGCACTTTGAGCCAAATATACCCAAAAACCTTTGCCAAAGGTATATAATGATGTAGAAGCCTCCAAATAGGGTGTTTGAATGCAAAATCAAGTATAAACACAATACTTCCCACCAAAACTTCAAAATGCAAGGATAAACACCTTCAAAATTTATATTCTTTCAGCCACTTCAATTCAAATCCTGAGTCTGGTACTTCTTCTGGTTGCAGCTAGAGAGAATAAATTGATATTTCTTTGGGCTAATTCATCTTTGAAAGGCTGCAACTCCAGCTTAAACTTTTTGATCTGAGATTGTAAATCTCTGTTCTATTTGTATAAATCCGTAAGCTCCCTATTTGACTTCTTAGGTTATGAAAGGGAAACTGATGGTTAAGAAATGGAAGAAAACCCTCCAAGAAAATGGATATGCAAGGAGGAAGCAACTTCCAAATATTTAAGCTAATAATTCACCATCATGCAAGGTCATCACCATGTTAAACAACGAGGCTCTTTAGATTTTCAACATAGACAGATTTTAGACTTGGAATAACAATTTAAAATATAAAATAATTTAGTTGATACAAGACATATAATCATAGGATAAAAATGTTGGGTTTTATTCACAGGTTCACAACATTAGAAGAGGGGATCCGTAGCACAATTTGTAGCAGATTCCATAGTATAACAACAAGGGCGAAGAAAGAGACATGCACAATGGATCTGACATCAGTATTTTCTCAATTGTGATAGAAGAGGATGAAAATACTGTAGATAAGCTGAGAATTTGGTGATAACAAAGGTAACTAGGTATGTTGGGAATCTAGATCCTCAATTCGTAGTGCCCAGAAAAAGATAAATAAGAACAACCTTAATCTAATCTTCAACGGATCTCTAAAAACTCAAGGAGTGTCTGGACGTCATGGATTAACCATAGATATGCTTCATATTTTATGAAACCACCTTCAACAACTCTAACTTCCAATACCCCTCTGCCATCCAGTCTGCAACAAATTCCACAACGCCTATCCAAACTAGGACAAAATTTGAAATCTTTGAGAAAATAGTTAGACAACCTTAAATGACTAAATCCAAAATTATTTCCTTTAAATCATGGATGTTGAAAACAATGATATCGGTTGAAACAAGCCTCATAAGTGCAATAATGTTAATGGGGGAAGATGTACTCAAGATGCGCTATGAAATCTCTTGATGAGATGACAACGTACTAAAACAAATTTGATTTGACCTTCTAACGGGTAGAGGGATAGAGTGGACGGGTTTATGCGCATAGTGGAAGTGGTGACATGTAAGGGTAGTGGTAGCATATAATATTGTGATGGGATGAAGACATAAACAAAAGGTATGGGATAAAATCAACCTTAACTTATTTTTGCTAAGACCTAAGAAAACCATAAGGAGGAGACCAAAAGTAAAACTTAAACAAGGTTAAGGATAAAAAATAAAAAATCTAAGGATGAATTGACCCATAATAACTACATGTGATAACATTGGCTCGATAGGGGATGGAATTGATCCAAATTTTATGAGTAGAATGAAATGACTATAGATTATTACCAGATTCTTAACACGGAATAAAAAAGATACAATAAAATTGGTTTTCTATTCAATAAGGAAATAAGCTGAAACTGTAAAATGCAGCGGAAAAACAAGCTTGTTGTAATGGTGGCGGCTTATCTCTGAGAAGAGATGTGATGGTTGCACTCATTCGCAAGAAGATGATTACAATGAGTCTCTCAAGGCATTTTTACAATAAACAAGATTTTCAAAAACCCTAAACATCCAAAAACCTAACCCTAGGAGATGAAGTGCCAAAAGTCATGTGGGCCCTGTTTGGGTAAGTTAGTACATCAACTTCTCGGGGTCGTAACTTTTGCATATGATCTTCGTTTTAGGCATATGATATCCCATTGGAAATATCTATCTGAGGAATACAACATTTTCACAAAATACCCCAAAAAACATTGTTTAGGGCCTTAAAACAACTCCAGAAGTTTAGGACCCGAAAAACTGCTAAAAATAGTAAGTTATCAAAATTGCGAAAAAGTTGTTTTGAGCTAGCTGGAGAAGGTGGGTGGCCACCGATATCCACCTGGATCAGGCATGCTCCCTGTGAGCTTCCAAGAACAAGAAGATTTAGTGTCTTATCCTAGGGCTATGGGGTCATTATTCAAATACTAAAAGAAAACTGAAAACTGAAATTCTTGCACATGAGCTTATTTATATACAATACCTTACTCTAATTGACTTTACAATTTTCTCAGTTAAAACAAACTTCCACCATAGACACTCAAATTTTTTGGTAACATCCTTTTATTCTGTGTAGATGATCTATAAAAGGTAAGGGAAGTATGACATCAGAATGAAAACATGTTTCAGAACACTGACAATACCTCCAAATGATGATAATATGAATAAATTTGTAGGCTCCAATGATTTTGGAAAGTTCAACTCCACATATAACCCCAGAGGGTCATAAAATTTTTAATAAGGCATGCTAAACTATTAAAACATTACCTCCTTTATTTCATCATTGCTCACATGTTGTTTGATGTTCTGAGCATGTACATGTGGATAAAGTACTAATGCAGGCTTGTTAATTCCATGTGATATCTTCTCATTTATAAGTGATGAACATGAAATAAGTTGCACATTTAGCTTTTCCTTTTCTCCTCCATGGCTCTCCCAAGGATCACATTCATAATAATCATATACAGGAACCATGCTACGAGGTTCCAGAGAAGCTATGAAAATATTATGCTCATCATCATCTTCATTGGGATATTCATCAAAAATAGGTTGTTCTTGGTCAGTATTTGAAACAGCTTCTTCGTCATAAGTAGGGTTGCTAAATACATATGTTTCAAGAACATAAATATCCTCTGCATTTTCTTCATAAGAATAGCAAACAAAATCTTCCTTCAATTCTGAAAAGCTATCAAAAAACAGAGGAATATTTCCTACTTTTTTTAACTAACTTAACATTTATATCAGATTTATAGTCAAGATAAATATCTATTGTATTTTTATGATCAGAACTATCATTTGAATCTACATCTAGTATAGAGGAACAAGAAGAAGAAAGTGTTGATCCTTCACTGATTTCATTGACTGTGTTATCTTCCTAAACTTCACAGTCAGGAGAGCAACTTAATGCAGCTTGAACACTTTTATCATATACCTCACAACAATCATGAAAAAAAAACTCAGAGCAGTAATACCTTTTACAATGAAAATTGAAAGTGTTACACGTCAAAATTACTCACTTTGATAGTGTCACAAGTGTCTTCATTACAAAGGTCGCAGGTGTCACATTTTGCTCACAAAGTCGCAAGTGTCGCATGTTGCTCACAAGTGTCGCAGGTGTCAAAGAAAGCATATTGCCATGATGCCTATGTCGTGCCTATAACGACATGAGAAAGACACTTGAAACACCTGAAACATCTGATTTGGAAGAGGAGAAATGAGTCAGCAGGCTTGCAAACCTTTTACCATCTGAAAGCACTTCAAAAACTGAGTTTTGGAGAGGAGCGCTCCCCCTTACACTATCTCGAAGCGCCGGTGCTCCCCCTTACACTGTCAGGGAGCGTTATAACGCTACCCTGGCCCTTTTGAGGGAGCGCTATAGATTTTAAGGGCACTGGCGCCCCCTAAAGCTTACTAGGGAGCGCTACAATGCTCTGATGTCCCTTTTGAGGGAGCGCTACCTATTCTGGGCAGTTGTTAAGCTGCTAAGATGAATGGGGGAAGCATCTTTTCATTCTTGGAAGGTAGTTGGATTCGAATCCCTAGTCCAGCCATGATCCTAGGGCAGATCCTCAACTGAAAGAGGAAAATACTCACCTTCCCCAAGGATATCTCAAGATTGTTGAGCCTCTCCAAGGCTATATAAGAAAGCTTTCTAATGGTGAAAGGGGATTGGAAAATTCAAAATTACACCAAACTTATGATCTCATAAGTGGTGGGAGGAAGAATTGAATATATGAAACTTATGATCTTGGAGGAAACTTACAGTCAGCCAAAGGAGAGTGATCAGTGAAGCTGCTGTTATCCAGATTGTGGAGCTTTCAGGCAAGGGTTAGACGAAGGGGACTTGACGAAGCTGTCGCATTCGCATCTACGATTGTAAGTACTGTTGTCGTTATTCTCATTAATATGACACGCTTGGCCTATTTCTTTCTAGTTTGTGTCTGATNCTGTCGCATTCGCATCTACGATTGTAAGTACTGCTGTCGTTATTCTCATTAATATGACACGCTTGGCCTGTTTATTTCTAGTTTGTGTCTGATGTTACATGAACTTATCATTTAGTGATAGATTTGTTTTCAAGCTAATATCAATAGAGTAGGAAGTGGTCGTATCTTGTTTTGTCCACAGAAATCAGCGAGGAGAAAAGGATTGGAGCGCAACTCGGAGCGTGCAGGGACAAACGTCGATAACAGGTACTTCTGTCATCCTTCCTTCTCATGTGTTAGTTTAGATAGATTTGAAAGAAATTCAGTGTCCACGTTAAGCATTTTTCTGTCTAGGGTTAAGGTCAAGCCTTAGAGGTGATCTACAGAAAGCAACATGGAATTCTCTCAAGGTGGATATGCTTGCATCAACAAGAGAAAAGTACCAGTCTTTGGCATCATCCTTTAGGGAGAACATAATTTTTTTTATTAATACATCCTCCTCATTGATGAAAATCAATGATATGTTGAACAAGATCATCATCCTTTTCTTCTCTGAAGACAGACAATAAATCTCCCCATTTTGATAGATGAGGCACTAGATTTGGAAAACAAGAGATGGTTGAAAATTTTAGAGGAGCTAATATCCATGCCAAGATAGCCTCCATGGCCTTTGACATCGCATTTCTTCATAGAGTGGAATTTATAGGTGAAAGATGCAGTCTTTTATGTATACATTCCTTGTTCACCATCAAGAACTGGTTGT
Organism: Picea sitchensis; assembly: GCA_010110895.2. Classification (NCBI taxonomy): domain Eukaryota; kingdom Viridiplantae; phylum Streptophyta; class Pinopsida; order Pinales; family Pinaceae; genus Picea; species Picea sitchensis. The sequence continues at coordinate 325,230 of SNQJ01S0021467.1, read as the reverse complement.
AATCTATGTCATTCCTCCTAGGGAAAATATTCAAATTCGTCCCTAACAATGATGCCAAAAATGTTATCACTGTGAGTCACACTTAGAGTGTTGTAATTGCAAGCCCAATACCCATCATAATATAAATGGATTAAATGGTTTGGGTAGGTGGATCAACAAGACTAGGAAATAAAGGGAGATAGAAACAAAATGTCTGTAGAGGCATTCCATTGAGCATGGAGTCATAACATCCTACAGATCAAAGGAAATCAAACTATATATTAGACAAAGAGATATATAATGATGAGTAGAATTAGGGTGAATATGACAAAAGGAATAACATCCATTATACATAGATCCTTTTTGCAATAGATAAATATTTTCTTAAATAATGAACAATGATTTAATGGGAAAGATACAACAAATCCTCTATTGTTCATGAATCTATTAGTCAATGGCAGCTATGATCCTCAAAACCTGTAATATGTCCAAGAAAGGAGATAACAAAGAAGTGGTAAAACAAAGAAGCTAATCTTATAACAACTCCGATGAATCTTTAATGACAGAAAATGTCATTACAAACAGTCCCTTAGGCTTACAAATGAGCAACTAAAACTGCTCCTCTAGCTCTCTCCTCTCTTGGCTCATGAATCCAACCTTTTTTGCTTCAAAAACTCTTTCATTTATAGTGAATAATCTATATATACCCTAAGGATGTCGAAACCAAGGAGTTACATAGGATGCTCCTCCATTTAGAAGTCTTGTTACAAAAGATTCCAACAAAATCCTAACAAATTCCTATTTTGGGGGGATTTTGTCTATGATGATAAATTCCTTTTGAAACAGGTCATCTTGGTTGATATGGAGATGGAACACATGTCCCTCATTTCCAAAAAACTCCTATGATACCATTCGAACCTTCCTTGATAGGTGGAAACCTCCCAACAAGGCGAATATCCAATCAGCTATGCAAAATAGACAGTTTGTAGAACATTCTGCAGCGCACTGGTGTTTTAATTTTTTCTCTCAAATGCCAAACTAGGTCAAGCTAAAATTTGGCCAGCATCTCAACAAGGATATCATATTCCTCCAAAAAACAATTCAGAGCAACCCACATCACCGTTTTATATTTATGATCAAATTTGTAAACGCAGCTGCTACATGATATTGTGCAGCGAATTCCGTAGCGCTTGTCTATGTAGATCATTTCACAATGCTAGACACTACGAAATGTCCTGTAGTTGTCTGATTTGTGCAGTTTGAGCCAAAAATATCCAAAAACCTTTTTCAAAGGTATATAAGCTTGTAGAAGCCTCCAAATAGGGTGTATGAATGAAAAATCAAGTATAAACATAATACTTCCCACCAAAACTTCAAAATGCAAGGATAACCACCTTCAAAATTTATATTCTTTCAACCACTTCAATTCACCTCTTGAGTCTGGTACTTCTTCTGGTTGCAACAAGAACTAACACATTGAGATTTATTTGGGCTAATTCATCTTTGAAAGGCTTCAACTCCAGCTTAATCTTTCTGATCTGAGATTGTAAATCTCTGTTCTGTTTGTATAAATTTGTAAGATGTCTATTTGACTTCTGATCTTATGAAAGGGTAATTGATGGTTAAGAAATGGAATAAAACCCTCTAGGAAAATGGATATGCAAGGAGGAAGTAGTTTCCAAAGCTTTAAGCTAATAATTCACCATCATGCAAGGTCATCACCATGTTAATCAACAAGGCTATTTAGATTTTCAACATAGACATATTTTAGACTTAGAATAAAAATTTAAAATATAAAAGAGTTTAGTTGATCCAAGCCATGCAATCATAGGATAACAATGATGATTTTTATGCACAGGATCGCAGTGCTAGAATAGGGGATTCGTAGAAGATTTCACACAATGGCTCTGATAATAGGATTTTCTCAATTGTGATAGAAGAGGCTGACAATATTATAGATAAGATGAGAATTTGGTGATAGAAAAGGTAAAGAGGTATGTTGGGAATGTAGATCCTCAATTCGTAGAGCCCAAGAAAAGAAACATAAGCACATCCTTAATCTAATCTTCAACAGAGATCTAAAAACTCAAGGAGTTCCTGGACACAGTAGAATAACAGTAGATATGCTTCATATTGTATGAAACTGCCTACAACAACTCTAACTTCCAATTCCCCTTTTCCAGCTAGTCTACAGCATATTCCACAGCGCCTATAGAACTAGTATTTTTTGCAACTCCAAAATAGGAGCAAATTTGAAATCTTTGAGAAAACAGTTAGACATCCTTAAATGACTAAATCCCAAATCATTTCCTTTAAATCAGGGATGTTCAAAACATTGAAATCGACTGACACAAGCCTCATAAGTGAAATGATGGTAATGAGGGAAGATGTACTCAAGATGTGCTATGAAATCTCCTGATGATATGGCAACTTACTAAAACGAATTTGAATTGACCTTCTAACGGGTAGAGGAACATAATGGAAGGGTTTATGCGCATAGTGGAAGTGGTGACATGTAAGGATAGTGGTGGCATCTAATATTGTGATGGGATGAAGACATAAACCAAAGGTTTTGTGCTAAGACCTAAGAAAACCATAAGGAGGATATCGAAAGTAAAACTTAAAAGGCTAAGGATAAAAATAAAAAAATCTAAGGATGAATCGACCCATAACAACTACATGTGATAACATTATCTCCACAGGGGATGGAATTCTCCCTGTGAGTTGCCAAGAACAAGTAGATTTAGTGTCTTATCCTAGAGCTATGGGGTCATTATTCAAATACTAAAATCAAACTGAAAACTGAAATGCTTGCACATGATATTATTTATATACAATTCCTTACTCTAACTGACTTTACAATTTTCTCAGTGAAAAACAAAATCCACCATAGCCACTCAAATTGTTTGGTAACATCATTTTCTTCTTTTCAGATGATCTATAAAAGGTAAGGGAGGTATGACAATAGAATGAAAACATGTTTTGGAACACTAACAATACCTCCAAATGATGATAATATGATTAAATTTGCAGGCTCTAATGCTTTTGGAAAGTTCAACTCCATATATAACCCCACAAGGTCATAAAATTTATAATAAGGCATGCTAAACTGGTAAAATGTTACCTCCTTGATCCATATGGATATCGGTGGCACCCACCTTTTCCAACTGGCTCAAAACAGTTTTCTGACAATTTTGGCAACTTACTATTTTTAGCAAGTTTTAACTTCCAGGTCCATTTTGAGGGCCTAAATGAAGGTTTTTCAGGATCGATTTTCTCAATAATGGCCTATGACATGATTGAGGCCACAAAATGAATCTCCTCGACAATACCTTTCCAATGAGATATCATGCGCCTAAAATGGAGATCGTATGCAAATGTTATGACCCCGGGAAGTTGTTGCACTAACTTACCCAAACGGGGCCCACATGACTTTTGACGCTTCATCTCCTAGGGTTAGGTTTTTGGATGTCTAGGAATTTTGGCATTCCTGTTTATTGTAAAAAGGCCTTCAAAACCTCATTGTAATCATATTATTTTGAATGAGCGCAGCTGTCACTTCTCTTCTCAAAGATAAGCCGCCACCATTCCAACAAGCTTGTTTTCGCTGCATTTTACAGTTTCAGCTTATTTCTTTATTGAATAGAAAACTAGTTTTACTGTATCTCTGTTGTTTTGTGTTAATCATATATTAATAATATACATTCATTTCTTTCTGATCATAAAATCCAGATCAGTGGTATCAGAGCGGTCTGCTCCTTGTCGTCTTAATGCATGTCCCCAACGAGGTCGGAGTACAAAGAGTTGGGTCTCGAGCTTGTTTCTCTTGAGGACAAAAAATCTCACATGCCCAAGAGACCTCTCATGGCAGGATAAAAGAAATATGATAGGAAAGGAGATCCTTTTAAACTATTGATTGAGGAATCCCTCATGCAACAGAGGAACGATATGATGGATAGTTTTGCGCAAATCCTTCGGCGGCTTCGAGCGGAGGTGCCGCCCCCTTCAAGGTACAAATAAAATTTGATATTCCTATATTTGAAGGTCAGATAGATGCAGATGCTATATACAAATGGTTGAATCTACAAGAAGGGTATTTTTCTGTCCATAAATTTTCGGATAAAGAAAAGATTACTTTTGCGCTCCTCAAAGCCATTCCCCATGTCAAAGATTGGTGGGAAACTTTCTATGAGCAAAAGGAAGCAGAGGAACCCTCATTATTTTCAATCACGGCCACCTGGGAATCCTTCAGGGATGCTATTAAGGAAAAATACTACCCTGTTGGAAGTTATGATGACCTGTATACCAAATGGACTACACTGCGATAAGAAAGGGACCAAGCAGTGTCAGATTTCACAAATATCTTCCATACCTTGCGTAACAAGCTGGGTATCAAAGATTCAGAGCGACATCTAGTGCTCAAGTACCACGATGCTCTACATAGATACATCTATATAGAAATGGAATTTCTGGACATCTCATCCTTGGGTGCGGCCTACCGATATGCCGTCAAAATCAAGCAGAAGCTCAAACAAAATATGCAACAATTTGGGCTTGGGAACCCCTCACAACAAAATCCAGTAAAGGGTGGCACTTACCCACAGAACAAAGGATAGAGAAAAGATGGACAGTATCAGGAAAACCAGTCCAAGCCACAAGAAAAGAAGGACACTGGAAAGACAAAGAAAGATACTGGGAAGTCGTGCAACTTCCATAAGAGCCCTTGGCATAACACTATTGATAGTCACTCAAAGAAGTCATTGGTGGCTGAAGTAAAAGATTTTGAATCAGATGCGGATTATGACTCTGAGACAGAAGTAGAAAGGGGAAGACGGATCATTGACGTGGAACCCAGTGCCACAGTTGCTACCACCAAGCTCCAGCCTAGTGAACCAGACGAGCCAGAAGAAGGAGAGCGCCTCTTCCATTCACAGATGTGGGTAAAAGGAACCCTGTTGCACTTCATCGTTGATAGCGGGAGCCAGAAGAACCTCATCTGAGCAGAGGTCATCAAGTGGCTAGCCCTACCGACAACATTGCACCCACAACCCTACACCATTGGATGGATCTGCCAACGAAGCGATCTTCGCGTCAGCCAACAGTGTCAACTGTCATATGGCATCAAGCCCTTCAAAGATGAGGTATTGTGTGATGTGGCTCCTCTTGAAGTTTGTGATGTTCTTTTGGGCCAACCTTATTTATGGAAACATCATGTTGTATATGAGACTAGGCCTTGTAGTGTTATTATTACTTTGAACAGGAAATTGTACAACATACTCGAGGTAGTCCCACCTAGTCCTATTTCCTTGATCTCTGCTATGAAATGCAGGAAGGTCATATCTCAGATGGGGAAGTTTGTCTTCTTCATGATTCACTCTCAGAATAAGCGAAATATTACAGCCACATCCAGGGTCTCTACGGCCAACCTCTCCACATAGCAGAAGCAGGTAGACAACGTTGTGGAATCATACTCGGATATCTTCTCCTCACCTACCGGGGTACCTCTGCACTGCCAGGTCAAGCACGCCATTGATCTGACCCCCGACGCACCACTGCCCAATGGGCCAGTCTATCGTCACTCTCTATTATAGAATGAGGAGATAAAGAGACAAATCCAAGAGCTTCTCCACAAGGGGAACATCTGTCCCAGCTAATCACCTTGTGGGAGCCCAATTGTGCTGGTACAGAAAAAAGTTGGAACCTAGTGACTCTGCATTGATTATCGGGCTCTGAATAAAATCACAGTCAGAAACCGGTACCCAATTCCCTGAATCAACAAACTCCTTGATCAACTCACGGGGGCCAAATACTTTAGTAAGATTGATCTGAAGTATGGCTACCACTAGGTCCTGATAGAACAAGGAGATGTATGGAAGACCGCCTTCAAGTTAAAGGAAGGCCTTTTTGAATGGTTGGTCATGCCCTTTGGTTTGAAAAATGCGCCAACCAATTTCATGAGGTTAATGGATGATATCCTATGACCATTCACCAATAATTTTGTAGTGGTTTATATTGATGACATTCTCATTTACAACAAGACTTTGGTCGAACACCTGCAACATATTCAGCAGGTTCTGCACACCCTGCGATAGCACAAGCTATACGCCAACATGGAAAAATGCTCCTTCGACATGGACAGGGTCCATTACCTGGGCTACATCATTGATCAGCATGGGGTACATGTGGATCCAGCCAAGATCCAAGTCATCCACCACTGGCCAACCCCAACCACACTCATCGAGCTTCAGAGCTTCTTGGGCCTTTCCAATTTCTACCGCAGGTTTGTGTTGGGATTGTCCCATATTGCATGGGCCCTCAGCCAAATAACCAGGGGTGGTGGTAAGGAAAAATTTGTGTGGGGGCGGTCCCAACAACAAGCGTTCCATGATTTGAAGTATCACTTGTGCTCAGCCCCAGTACTTTCACTCCCAGACCTACAACAACCCTTTGAGATCGAGACAGATGCTTTCGACTATGCTGTGGGTGTCATTCTCACTCAGCACGGCAACCCCGTGGACTATCATAGTGAGACATTATCAGATGTTGTCCATAAGTACCCTACTTACAACAAAGAAATGTACTCCATTGTGAAAGCCTATCGTCAGTGGAGAAACTACTTTCTTGGGAAGGAGAGAGTCATCCACACTGATCATAAGCCACTGCAGTTCATGTAGACATAAGGAAAATTGTAGAATGACTACCATCAAAAGTGGTCCACATACTTGCAGCAATTCCACCTCAACATTAAGTATAAAACAAGAAGCACCAATCGTGTCGCTGATTGCCTCAAGAGACCGCTAGTCACGGCACTCACCACGGTGCTAGACTCTTGTGTCCATGAGACCTCTGGATGGCCCCAACTCTATGAGACAGACCCAGACTTCACCACCACCTACCAAATGTTGGGGGCAAACACAGTTGTCGATAATTTCCATATTCAAGATGGGTTGTTGTGTCGTCTGGGCCATATTTGTGTTCCATCAAGCGAGCAAGTGAAGCTGATCTGGGAAGCCCACTATAGTCGGGTGGCTAGACACTTCGACGTCAAAAATACAGTGGCAATGCTACAGAAACATTTCTACTAGCCGAAACTTCGACAGGAGGTCAGGAAGTATATCAGGTCCTGCACTGCCTACGTGATTGCCAAACTGACCACTAAGAAATAGGGCCTGTACACCCCTCTTCCTACTCCTCACAGGCCATTTAAATCCATCTCAATGGACTACATGTCAGGCCTACCGTCCAACAAGTAGGGCAACGACTGTGTTTTTGTGGTTGTTGATCGCTTTTCTAAGATGGCGATTTTGGTTTCCTATAAGAAGAACATCACGACAGAGGCCACCGCCAAGCTCTTCTTTGAATGAGTCTGGGCACATTTTGGAATCCCACAAACCATTGTCTTAGATTGGGATAGTCGATTTCTCAGCACATTCTGGTCGAGCCTCTGGTCACTGCTGGACACTAAGTTCACCAAATCGACGGCCTTCCACCCGCAGACAGATGGCCAAACCGAGGTTGTAAATCGCATGATTGTGCATATCCTCCACATGTATAATTCACAGCACCCTCACACATGGGATGATATTCTTCCCTATGTCCAGCATAGCTACAACTAAGCCCTGCATAGCTCGACCAGCCACATCCCCTTTCAGGTGGGGTTGGGATTCCAACCATTGGGTCCCATAGATGTTTCACTTCCCCTTGTTGTCACCTTGACCGACTCATATCCTACCCAAACTGAAGCTGAAAAAGCCACCTGGTTTATTGAGAAGATCAAGCACATCCACCAACAGGTTCAGGATATCCTACAGAAGTCCAATGACAAGTACAAAGAGCGCCATGATCAACTTCAGGTGCCACATAAGTTTCAGGTGGGCGACAAAGTTTGTTCGCACTTGCAGAAAGAACACCTTACAGAACCCCATCAGAAGCTTCGCCCACTCTGTTATGGTCCATACACCATCCCCAAGGCCATGGGGGATAATGCTTTTCAGCTCAAAATTCCTCCTTTCCTTGGCCTGCACCCAGTGTTCAACGTGGATCTCCTTCGCCCTTATTTTCCACCATTATTGGACACCTCAGCAGTAGTAGAACAACTGAAACCAACTAATCTCAACCCCAAATGCATACAATAGGAATCCAATGATAATATTGTGTACACACAGACCAAGGGCACTCGACAACAAAGGATCAAGCTTTATCGAGTCGTCAAAGCAGGGCAGCTCCTGCACCAAGTCAAGTGGCTCACCCGGGGCCAGATTCAGCAGAAATTTCCTCATCTGATGGGGGACCTCAATGCAATGGAGACCAATGCTTCCTAAGGAGGGAGGATTGATCTAGATGGATATCGTTGGCCACCCACTTTTTCCAGCTGGATCAAAACAGGTTTCCGGCAATTTTGGCAACTTACTATTTTTAGCAGGTTTTAACTTTCGGGTCCATTTTGAGGGCCTAAATGAAGGTTTTTCAGGATTGAATTTCTCAATTATAGTCTACAACATTATTGAAGCCCCAAAATGAATATCCTCGACAATACCTTTCCAACAAGCTATCATGCGCATAAAATGGAGATCGTATGCAAAAGTTACGACCCTGAGAAGTTGTTGCACTAACTTACCCAAACGGGACCCACAAGACTTTTGACGCTTCATCTCCTAGTGTTAGGTTTTTGGATGTATAGCAATTTTGGCATTCCTGTTTATTGTAAAAAGGCCTTCAAAGCCTCATTTTAATCATCTTCTTGTGAATGAGCGTAGCCGTCACATATCTTCTCAAAGATAAGCCGCCACCATTCCAGCAAGCTTGTTTCCACTGCATTTTACAGTTTCAACTTATTTCTTTATTGAATAGAAAACTAGTTTTACTGTATCTATGTTATTTTGTGTTAAGCATATGTTAATAATATGCATTCATTTTTTTCTTCTCATAAAATCCGTATCAGTGGTATCGAAGCCGTCTACTCCTTGTCGTCTTAATGCATGTCCCCAATGAGGTCGGAGTACAAAGAGTTGGGTCTCGATCTTGTTTCTCTTGAGGACAAAAACTCTCACATGCCCAAACGACCTCTCATGGTAGGAGAAAATAAAGATGATGGGATAGGAGATCCTTTCAAATTGTTGATTCAGGAAGCCCTTATGCAACAGAGGAATGAGATGATGGATAGTTTCGTGCAAATCCTTCGGCAGCTACCAACAAGCGACGCATCTTATTTGAGCAGAGGCACCACCGCCTTCAAGGTACAAATAAACTTTTATATTCCTATATTTGAAGGTCAGATAGATGTAGATGTTATAGACAAATGGTTGAATCCACTAGAAGGGTATTTTTCTATCCATAAATTTTTTAATAAAGAAAAGATTACTTTTGCGCTCCTCAAAGTCATTCCCCATGTCAAAGATTGGTGGGAAAATTTCTGTGAGCAAAAGGAAACAGAGGAACCCTCATTATTTTCAGCCATGGCCACCTGGGAATCCTTCAAGGATGCTATTAAGGAAAAATACTACTCTGTCGGAAGTTATGATGACCTGTATACCAAATGGACTACACTGCGGCAAGAAAGGGACCAAGCAGTGTTAGATTTCACAAATATCTTCCATACCTTGTGCACCAAGATGGGTATCAAAGATTCAGAGAGAAATCTGGTCCTCAAGTACCATGGTTCTCTACATAGATACATTCAGACCGAAATGTAATTTCTATACATCTCATCCTTGGGTGCGGCCTACCGATATGCCGTCAAAATCGAGGAGAAGCTCAAACAAAAGACGCGACAATTTGTGCCTGGGAACCCCTCACAACAAAATCCAGTAAAGGGTGGCACTTACCCACAGAGAAAAGGATAGAGAAAATATGGACAGTATCAGGAAAACCATTCCAAGCCACAAGAAAAGAAGGAAACTGGAAATACAAAGAAAGATACCGGGAAGTGGTGCGACTTCCATAAGAGCCCTTGGCATAACACTGTTGGCTGCCACTCAAAGCAATCATTGGTGGTCGAAGTAAAAGCTTCTGAATCAGATGTGGATTCTGACTATGAGCCAAAACTAGAAAGGGGAAGACGGATCATTGACATGGAACCCAGTGCCACTGTTGCTACCACCAAGATCCATCTTAGTGAACCAGACGATCCATAAGAAGGAGAGATCATCTTCCATTCACAGATGTGGGTAAAAGGAACCCTGTTTCACCTCATCATTGATAGCAGGAGCTAGAAGAACCTCATCTTAGCAGCGTTCATCAAGCAACTGGCCCTATCGACAACACTGCACCCACAACCCTACACCATTGGATGGCTCCGCCAAGGAAGCGATCTTCGCGTCAGCCAACAGTGTCGACTATCATACGGCATCAAGCCCTTCAAATATGAGGTATTGTGTGATGTTTCTCCTCTTGAAGTTTGTGATGTTCTTTTGGGCCAACCTTATTTATGGAAACTTCATGTTGTATATGAGTCTAGGCCTCGTAGTGTTATTATTTCTTTGAACAGGAAATTGTACAAGATACCTGAGGTAGTCCCACCTAGTGCTATTTCCTTAATCTCTGCTAAGCAATGCAGGAAGGTCATATCTCAGACAGGGAAGTTTTTCTTCTTCATGATTCACTCTTAGAATAAGTTAAAGATCACAGCCACATCCAGGGTCTCTACGACCAACCTCTCCACACAGCAGAAGCAAGTAGACAAGGTCATGGAAGCATACTCAGATATCTTCTCCTCACCTACCGGGGTACCTCTGCACTGCCAGGTCAAGCACCCCATCGATATGACCCCCGGCGCACCACTGCCCAATGGGCCAGTCTATCATCGCTCTCTATTAGAGAATGAGGAGATCAAGTGATAGATCCAAGAGCTGCTCCATAAGGGGCACATCCGTCCCAACTCATCACCTTGCAGAAGCCCAATCATGCTGGTACAGAAGAAAGATGGAACCTGGCGACTCTGCATTGATTATCGAGCTCTGAATAAAATCACAGTCAAAAACCGGTACCCGATTCCCCGAATCGACGACCTCCTTGATCAACTCACGGAAGCCAAATACTTCAGTAAGATTGATATGAAGTCTAGCTACCACCAGGTCCCAATAGAACACAGATGTATGGAAGACTGCCTTCAAGTTAAAGGAAGGCCTTTTTGAATGGTTGGTCATGCCCTTTCATTTGACAAATGCACCTGCCACTTTCATGAGGTTGATGGATGATATCCTACAACCATTCACCAATAAGTTTGTAGTGGTTTATCTTGATGGCATTCTCATTTACAACAAGAATTTGGTCGAACACTTGAAGCATATTCAGCAGGTTCTGCACACCCTGCGACAGCACAAGCTATACGCCAACTTGGAAAAATTCTCCTTCGGCATGGACAGGGTCCACTACCTAGGCTACATCATTGATCAGGATGGGGTACATGTGGATCCAGCCAAGATCCAAGTCCTCCATGACTGGCCAGCCCCAACCACACTCACCGAGCTTCGAAGGTTCTTGGGCCTTGCCAATTTCTACTGCAAGTTTGTGTTGGGATTCTCCCATTTTGCATGGGTCTTCAGCCAAATAACCAGGGGTTGTGGTAAGGCAAAATTTGCATGGGGGAGGTCCCAACAACAAGCATTCTATGATTTGAAGTAGCGCTTGTGCTCAGCCCCAGTAATTTCACTCCCAGACCTACAACAACCCTTTGAGATCGAGACAAATGCTTCTGACTATGCTGTGGGTGTCGTTCTCACTCAGCATGGCCACCCTGTGGCCTATCATAGTGAGACATTATCAAATGTTGTCCATAATTACCGTACTTACGACAAAGAAATGTACTCCAATGTGAAAGCCTGCTGCCAATGGAGACACTACATTCTTGGGATGGAGACAGTCATCCACATTGATCATAAGCCACTGCAGTTCATGCAGACACAAGGAAAATTGCAGAATGACTTCCATCAAAAGTGGCCCACATACTTGTAGCAATTCCACCTCAACATCAAGTATAAAACAGGAAGCACCAATCGCATCGTTGATTGCCTCAGCAAACCGCCAGTCACGACACTCACCATGGTGCTAGACTCTTGCGGCCATGAGACCTCTAGATGGCCCCAACTCTATGAGACAGAGCTAGACTTCTCCACCACCTACCAAATGTTGGGGGAAAATGTAGTTGTCGATAATTTCCATATTCAGGATGGGTTGTTGTGTCATCTGGGCCATATTTGTGTTCCATCAAGCGAGTGAGCGAAGCTGATCTAGGAAGCCCACTACAGTCAGGTGGTTGGACACTTCGATGTCGAAAAGACAGTGGCGATGCTACAGAAACATTTCTACTGGCCGAAACTTCGATAGGAGGTCAGGAAGTATATCAGGTCTTGCATTGCCTGCGCGATTGCCAAACCGACCACTAAGAAACAGGGCTTGTACACCCCTCTTCCTACTCCTGACATACCATGGGAATCCATCTCAATGGACTACATGTCGGGCCTCCCGTCCACCAAGCGGGGAAACTACTGTGTTTTTGTGGTTGTTGATTGCTTTTCTAAGATGGCGATTTTGGTTACCTGCAAGAAGAACATCACGGCAGAGGCCACCGCCAAGATCTTCTTTGAACGAGTCTGGGTACATTTTGGAATCCCACAAACCATTGTCTCAGATTGGGAT
>SNQJ01S0021467.1:266170-304486 GCA_010110895.2 Picea sitchensis | reverse complement strand
TCATCGTGGTCGGTCTGCACCTGGCGGTGTTTACAAATTTTTATTAATTGTTCTGCATGATTACATATACAACAGCAGGCTCCTGGCCTTCAACACTTAGGCTCCCTGGCCTAACAAACACATAAGCCACCAACTTATAAAAACTTGGCTCACTAGCCTATAAAGCATAATTACAATTCCTTTTAGAACATGATTTACAACAGGGCTTGGCCTTGGGGACACTACAACTATGGTGGGGGTGTATGCCCTTATACTTCCCACATAGCTCCTAACATAACCCAACTTGAATTGAAATAAATGATAGAAAGAGAGTAAAAACCATACCAATATCAAGAAGAATTCTAAGAGAATTCACCACAAGAGATAGAAAGCATCATCTAAAGCTAGTGCTAGGCCTTTCTCCATCAACCATTCATAAACTTAGCCATAAGAAAAGTGCACAAGAGATAAAATAGCTAAGGAGGCCGAAAATTTCATACTAAAGCCTCTCACAAGTGGGGAGTTAGGACTCAAAATGAGATCTTATAATATCTATTTATAAAAAAATCAGACAACATGGCTTGTCCACAAAATAAGGAGTAAAACACAATATTAGGGATCAAAAACCCTAATATTTCTCCATTAACACAATAATATTAAACAATTGACTTAAAATTGCATCTTTTGCACAAATTAAACCCTAATCTAGGATGATGTCACTCCTTTAGGGGACGTTTTGTCACTTTGAGGAGGTCATTGGTGTTGGAAAATAATGGAAGGGCCTCCCAAGGCCATGTGTCAAGCATCTAAGTGATATCATCATGGTGAAAACCCTCTTCTCCCCAAAACTTCCAAGTGAAAAGGTGGCACCTCACCACCAATACTTAGCCCCCATAGTCATGAACTCATGCTTAAAAATGGGATTCTTTTCCCCTCCTGGGAAAATCGTTTGGAAAGAAATGGGTGGGATAGGTCATCCAAGTCATCATCAAGTTCATCCAATTCATATCTCTCTCATATGGCATGTGGGTCTTTGACATCTAACCTATGGGATTGTATCCCCGTGGAAGCCCAAGTTAGGCTTGTTCTCTCAAAACTGTCCACTAGCTAAGTCCTGCAAAAGAAAATGGACACACCCTCCAAGGATCTCAAGTCATAACATCATGATAAGTGGATACAATTAATAAATAAGACATCTAAGCATGTGGATCAAATATTACTATATCAAACAATTAATAGCTCAAAGACATTATGTGACTTGTCAAGCTTAAGTATGGGAGGGTTGAGGAGGTGTCCTATTGGGTAGATCTTTTCTTAGGACAAGGAGAGTCTCAAAGAGGTCCCTCTCTAAGCCATGTAAGGTGTATGAGGTGGATGGGGTCAAGAATCAATGGGCATAGGGCTCATGACATACTAGGGGTAGTAGCGTCTCATTCATGGGTGCCTTTGTAGAGGGTGTGTGGTACCTTCATCCGCAATGCAATTTTTCCAAGCCCATCATTTCCCTTTTATATTTATTTATTTGTATTTTCTTTAGCAAAAGGAGAGGTTGAAGGCCACTGTCCTAGCGTGGTGACCATATGGTGGCAATGTCACCCACAAATTCCTAATGGAAATAATAAGGTTGGCTCATGATGAGGCCCCCTTTATCTTAGCCATGCAACTGAGAGTCACTCCTTTGGTTTGGTGACCAGATAATGACAATTTCATACCACTAGATATCCATGGATGTGATAGGTCAGCTCATGATGATACCTCGTATCCTTCAATCTACCTTTTAGTAATTTCTTTGTTATATTATGGGTCCCCTTTTATTCAAAGATAAGTGTTTTATTACTTTCTTAGGTGATCCCTAGGTGAAGCATATGGAAGGTCCATATATGGCTTTTATATTTTACCCAATGTCGACCCCTCTGGGCCTTTAGCCCCTTCTTCCCATACAATGAGGGACAACCCGTTCTTGGGTCAATACACCCTAAAATCCCAAGAGATAAGGAATGAAGGGGGAAAATAATAGAAAATGGTAAGTATGGTTGAGAACGGTATGATGGATCATTAAGGGATTTATGAGTAGCAAACTCATTCCCAAAGAATACCACTTACTAGGGCACAATGTCAACCGCCAAGGTGAAGTAGGGAAAAAAGTATAATGTCCAAGCACATATAATGAAATCTAGAGAAATATAAGATAAAACATAATCATATGGCTTAGGTATTGAAATGATGCTTACCATAATACTGACTTGTACCTCATGGAGAAAGTCCCACTACCTTCCGAAAGCCAACTGGTGTGGTGGATGCCATATGTAAACTTGTGACCATATGTGGTGGTGAGTGGGTTTTCCATCTGTGCAAAGCGTATTGCTGGTCATGTAGTCTCTCGACACTCCATATCTGCAACCTGAAGGCCTTGAGACATAATCTCCTTAGTTATCCACAAAATGGGGATAATATATGGCTCCTACTTGGGGACATGTGCTCATCGTAGAGTGCATGAGAACCACAACATCTCCTGGTATACCTGTGACTACAAGTAAACATCAAAATTTAAAGTGTAGGATGGCCTACTCATCCTTGTTCTCATACAATCATAATCCAAGTCAATCAAGATAGGAAAAGAAAATTTTGACATTTTTTCAATAAAACATAAAGTAAACATGAAATCAATATGAAAATAGAGTAGACTGAAAATTATATGAACCTAAACAAATATGATCAATCAAGATGCAAATGCAGGGAATCAAAATTACTTACTTACTTACCTAGGGCATGGGCCCTAAAGAAGTCATGTGACCTAGATGTGAGGTTGGAGAAGAGACCCACCTACTAGTAGTGGCATCTTTCTTTCATCTAATGTTGTCAGATAGTAATTTTCTTCATCATAATTATTTATAATGATGTAAGGGACAAGACATGAGTTATTGTATTTATGTGCATATATGGGCCTGCCCTTTCTTTTGTCCCACATGAGAATAGAATTTCGTTCATTAAAATTAGATCAAGGTGTATTCTCATCGTATGACGGATCTGTGTGGATGGTATTTTTAACTATTTATTTACTTTTCTCATCTTCCATTTGTATAATATGAATAAATTATGGATCCTTATTATGATATTGTCCAACCTTCTTTTTATCCATCCATGGTAGAAACATTTCCACTACATCTTTCTATATGAAGGGTAATGCAGATGGATCATACTAAAAAATATGTGGAGGTATATCATGTTAGTGTTCACTGGCATTTCTGGCCCCTCTCATATTCATCACATGTGTATCTTTCTTCTCCATATTATGCAAGATCTCATACGTGCCATCGCCCATGGGAATATATGCATGCGTAAAGTTCATACTAAGGAAACCTACAAGAGCTGAGGACCAGGTTCTTAACAAGAGCATCCCCCGGGCATCAGGGACATCGATTACCAATATATCCATGAGGTCGTTGATATGTGGAAAGTCTATCAAGAATACTTCAATGTCTTCACATACTCTCGAGACATTAACTCT
This sequence comes from Picea sitchensis, assembly GCA_010110895.2. Taxonomy (NCBI): domain Eukaryota; kingdom Viridiplantae; phylum Streptophyta; class Pinopsida; order Pinales; family Pinaceae; genus Picea; species Picea sitchensis. Next base: position 300,999 of record SNQJ01S0021467.1, on the reverse strand, counting down.
TATGGAATGAATACCACATACATTTACATAAGGTCAGGTTGTCTTTAAACAAAGGTGTTTTATTATCTTCAAAGATATGACATTTGTTGAGGCCCCTGAATCAAGGATGCAATTTTTCAAGTGGAGGACATTAATGTCTAATGAGATATAGAAGGGTGGGTTCTTGTCTTTTGGCCAATCGAGATACATATTTTTTAGTACACTAGGAGGATTCTCTTTCTATGTTGGTACCTGTAATATCCTCAAAATTTCCTTTTTCATAGAAGGGATCTTACACATCTCTGTCACTGGGACCATCATATTTAGTTTTCCAAACATATTTGCAACATCTATATTCAACTGAATGTCATCTGCAGGAGTTGGCTTATGAAGAAACTCACATACCAGCGGTGGTGGTGGTGGAGCCACCTTTTCTATGGTTGGAAGAGGAGCATCAGGATATGACGAAGGGGCTGAAGCATTTTTCCTTCTGTAGACTAGAATTTCCCTCCTCTTTAGTTCCTTCTTCTGATCACCAGTCAAATTAGTTAAGGCCTAGAGTCTCCCCTATCTTTCTCCTATTCTTATGGCTTCACTGACCAGTTCTTGAGTGCCCTGTCCATCCTTGATATTGAAAATCATGAAGTTTATATGGTCAGGGTAATTTTCATTTTGTCAGAGGAACTCATATTCCCTATGGAAATCTTGGCATGGGAGACACCGATCTTCTAAATTGACTGTACCAACAAGTTTCAAAGTTTTTTGGGCCTTTGCCTCTTGTTGATTTCTTAGTTTCCAACCGGTGGAATCTCTCTATTTTCTGGTAAACTGAGGTCTAGGAGAAGATTTATTTATTTCCACTATAGTCATATGGTTCATAAGATGATTTCTCACCTGACCAAATTGAGTATTCAACTGGTCTATATTCTAGGTCAGGAGATCAATTGGATGAGGAGAACTATTGTTGTAAACCTTAGTCCTTGATTTTGTCTTGTTGAAGGGATAAAATGTTCTATTTTTTAATCAAGAAGATTCTCTTCAATGTCGATATTGAAATCTTTAGCTTCTTCTAATGATCTGGTATTTTTATCTTTAAGAATGTATTGAAACTACCCTTCAAAGGAATTCATGTAAAGGAGACAAACCGATGATGTTGTAGGACGATAGTCTGTTGGAATTTGATTGTACAACCTGTCAAATCTTGAAATGAATTCCCTTACCATTTCATTCTCTTTTTTCTTTATTTGATTGAATTGGGTTGCAAGTGTCCCACCATCTACTTTTCTTGACCATATGATTTTAAATAAGGTGGAAAAGCCATCATAGGTCACGATCTGATTATCAGGGAGTCCCTGGAACCAATAAAGAGCCTCCTCAGTCAATGATGAGGAAAATAGTCTCATGACCACGTCTTCATGATAAATACCTGCATTGTCCATGTCTCGTCCCATGACATAAATGTGGTCTTCGGAAGTTATCACATTGTTTCCTGGGAACTTTGGAAACCATTTGTTGACATATGTCGGCATCTTGTTAGGGTAACCTTGGATATTGGCCATTTTGAGGGGTTTGTAGAGGTTTCTTTCCTAAGGGAGAGCCATTGGAGAAATGGGAAGGGATTTATGGAACAAATTTTTAGCAACGAGATACTTGAGAGGAGGCCTTCCTTGGTAAACTTTAGAAGGCTTGAATTTCCCAAGGGGAAAATTTTTGGGAAAGGGGGGTTCTGGGAAGGTGGAGTCAGTAGATGAACTTCAATATGAGATCATCAAGGAGGGTGGAAAGGGAATGTCCCTTGGGTGGAGTCTCCAGGTGTTGACACTTAAAATAACAATGATGAATACTGCTCACAAATGATTGATAAGATCTATTATTTATTTATAATAATAATAATTAACTAGTAGGTGGGAACCCCTTGTAGACTAGTGGTGCTATGATGGATGTGTTACGCTTATATGTTTGTTGTTGTTATAATTATGAATACACAGTCTTCTACAATTGATGATGCAAGTCTTGGTTTCATTCATTATGACATGGTTGGCTGATTTATTATTGCTAAATGTTGTTGATGGTCACTCAAAATACAGGGCAGTGCTATGGATATAAGGATTATTTTTTTTTACAGGTGTTATGTTATGCATTAAACCTTGATTAATGATCTTATAGATGATTTTATGAAAAAGGATAACATGTTGATATGGGATCTTGAACAAAAAAAAAGAAAAAAAACTATGTATAAGTCCTAAGGTTATTGCAAAAGAGATTATATACGAACCTTAAGGTATATAGATTGACACAAAACAAAGTGTATAACCTTGATGCTATACTTAAGTGCTTGATTAAAGGATTGTTGTGAGTCATATATGGTAATGTTATACATGCGATTGTTGTTAAATGTTTTTGACATGACTTAGTGTAGCACACTATGAAATGGATATCGCAATGGATTGTTGTTGAATTAATGTTGATGTTATGGTGTATGGTCTGGATTGTACGTTGAATTGAATAGGTTTGAGGGAGGAAGCGCCATGAATTTACTACATGTCACTCCAAACCACCCTCGATCCCGTCACCTTAGCCATAGTTTCATTTGGTTTTTCAGCTATGGTGTTTGTGGAGGCTCTACGATTTTAGGTTTTGAAAGGAAAACACAATCCAACTCTTCCCTGAAAGAGACTTTTCTAGGTATGGCTCCTTTAATTTCCATCCATGATGGTCCCTCTGTATTATGAATCAATTTGTTGGCTCACGATTGCATGAGGTCTGTGTTTTTCTTGAGTTTTCACTCTGTATCAGTGTTGTGCTTATGGTTTTCTCTGTGAATACTCTGGAATGTTGGTGTTTTAAAAGAAAGGAATGGATTTTATTTATTTGTGAAGCCTGTGCATTGGTTATTGGTTTACAACATGTCCATAATCTTGGGGTTTTATTCTGGTTCTCTGTGAAAAGTTGTGACAATGGGGTGACAAGATCTGAGTTTTTATTGTGCAGGTTTTTTTTACCACCAGTCTGGGTATTAGTTGATGTCCCCCTTTTTGTTTCGGTCGTTGTTGTGATTCATTCCTCTAGGTTGTAATGAAACTATTGAGAGTTGCATTGTTCTCATTTTGTTTGGCGGAGCCCCTAGCTATTTTTTGTTACAACATTTACTTCACTGTCAATATTTATGAAAGCATTGCATAGTTAAATCCTTGTATTGCCCAGAATTTTGAATGGAATATTGTATATGTGTCAAGTGGCCACAGGTTGTTCTCTGGAATTCTTTTCACAATATTTATAAGAATTCACCCCTCTCGTTATTTATTGGAGGTGGTTGACTATTATGTTGATTAACCTCACTATCAAGTTTTTGGGTTATAAGTTAAACAACTGTTGTGATTTTAAAAGAGCACAGGATCTTTGTTCTTCCAAGACTCGTCCTGATTACCTATGGTTGCTTCTTGGTGATAACTTCTTTTAAGAGGAAAAAGGGTCACGTGCTCTCTGTGTTTTCGAAGATTAAGGAAAATATCTTTACCTCTCTGCAAATTTTTAAATGAATCATGATATATCTCTAGTTTCAACTATCGTCTCCTGATTGAGCCTCTGTTATTACATATCTATGATAAATTCCTTTGAAAAAAAAGGAGGTCATGGGTATCCACGACCCTGAGGACTTTCCATTTGATCGATTTATTGTTAGTCCCTCCATTGTTGTATTAAAACCTAACACGATCATGGTCTTATTAAACATTAAAAGGCACATGTGGGTGATATTAGTTCTATTTTATTAAGCGCGAATTGGTTCTACTGAGATCAACTTGTTTCTGTTTCTCCTCGAGCATTTTTTTGCGCTCTGTCAATTGTTGGGTAATTATTTTTAAAGGAAGTATGTACATGTCTAATGTACATGAACATGAACATCATGGCTACATGTTCTTTGATGGAATTTTTCTTTCGAATCAAAATTTGTGTCGATTATATTGTTGAAGACCTGTGTGTGATTAAATCGGGGCCCGATTATGAGTTTTGATGACAGTGGATTGTGTAAATTAGTGTTGGAAGGGCGGTTGTTGGTGGTTAATACTGGGTCTATTAGTATTTGATTTTAAGAAATAAATATGGGATATGATGTTTGGAATCACAATGCATATTATATTTTGTTTTAAAAGGGAAAAAGTTTAGAATTGGAATATTAAGGACTATGGCTCGAATGGTTATGATGTTATTGTGGAATTGACAATGATATTAATATAATGTTTCATAGATATGGTATAATATGTAAAGATTGATATAATTGAAGAATTTTGGGCAATTGAATTATCTTTTTATTGAAGTCAACAAGCATTATGTCTGCAATTAAGGGAGAATTAAATGATTTTGGTTTTAAAAGAGGATGCTTATTGGATTGTGATCATAATAGAGTTATAGTTGTTGTTTGATTTAATTTATTTTTATGAACAATATCTGTATTATTCCCTCTCACATTCTCACTTTTTCACTCATTATACCCCCCTCACAAATCCAATTTCATTTTTACACGCCATGTTCTATAAAATAAAATTAATACTCAGCATGACAGTGATAAATATAGGACACATAAATATATGACAAATTATATATTTTGGTATTGATTGCACAGTCATTTATTTAATGAATTGTTGATCAGTAATTGTGTTCTTACTCCCTGACACGCTACCACTTTTTTTCTCATTACAATCCCTCTAGATATCCCATGAACCCTATTTCACCCCCTGCTCATTTGGAAATTATTAAATAAATTATTATGGATTGAATTGCATGGGTCTTATGTCAATTTCTGAGCCACGTTTTCTTTCATATAAAGAGAATGTCATGTATGGTATGCTAAGGGCTAGTTTCTAATGAATTGGTCCATAGAGGATGATTTTATTCAACATAGGGAGTCATGGAAGAAACAATAGGGGAAGAGGTAACTGGAACATAGGGCTTAGAAAGCCCATATTCTCAATTCATTTCAATGTCGATCCTCATGAGTTGACCCAAATTTTTCAAGATGGGTTCTTCAATTGGAATGGGAAAGGGATAATTCATCCTATACCAGAGAGGCCTCCCTTCCATCCCCAAAATATCCCTGGTATCTCTATGCTCCTCATGTATTTATGCAACCCGAAGTTCCCAAAAATGATGGATGGCAGGAGATTGCTCATCAAACAGTCTCCCACCATCATGGTTGGCCCAAATAGTCATTGCCTCCACCTCCTCCACCTGTAAACCCAAATGCCCAGACTACCCCTGCACACTCACCTGTTCAGTCCTCTCATACTAGAAAATGACTTAAAACTGAGGCTCCCCATGTGAAAGACAAAGGTAAAGTTGTTTCTTCCCCCTCATTTCCTTCAAATGACTCAATGAAATCAGTGTCCTCCCATATGCACATGATGGACGATTGTTCTCATGTTATTAGTGAGATTAAGCCTCAAGGTTCGAATCAATCTAAAGCCTCAAGGGACATAAGTGACATAAGAAGAATTGCCTCTCAAAGTGGCAAATATTACATGTTATGGTTGATTTTTTTAATACAATGGACTGCATAAAGTTTTGGACATTAGGATATTTTTTGGGGATAATGTCATTATTACATGTTTTGGATATGATTTGAATTATTTTTGGTATTTAATATTGCAATTTTGGAAATATTTATGGGAGCTACAAGGAGGCATGTGTTTAATTGGTTGTCTAATTGTGTTTAATTTTGTAAAGAAATAAAAGGGAGTCACAAGGGGTCCCACCTACTTAGTTATTATTTAATAAAGACCCTTAATTATTATTATTGTTATTACTTCCCCTAAACTAAAATTAGTTAATTTTAATTAACTTAACTAAATGATGTATTTGAACTACCTCAACTGATTTGGAATGCATAAAATCCAAATGAGAAGAAAGAACAACAGGAGAATAGAAGGAGAAAGAAATACTAAGGTTTTCTCATTTGTTTTCATGAGATAGTTTAGTTTTCATTCATATTTCAATTCATTAAAGGCCTATTTCTCTTTTTGACAATAGGGTCCTATTGTAGACAAAAATATTCAAAGCTGAATCATATCATTCAGATGCTTGTTTCATAGGTGTTGATCTATATTTGTTAGTCTGTGTATACTTGTCTATTTATGGATTAGATTTCATAACTGATAAAGGATATTGTGCATAGTCAAATTGGCAACAATCTATGGCAAGATGATCCAAATTTTAAAGTTCCATTTTTACTTCTTGTCAGAGTCCTTTTGTATGATTTTCATTGTGGATATCTAAGTTTGACCTTGGTCCATGCCCTCACAAGGATTTTGTAAAGAGAAAGATACTTTTTATTTCTTGGAATGAAATAAAGAGTTCTATTCTATCTCTTCTGTCTGTATCTGTGACTTGGTTACTTTTTCTTTTGATCTTCACATTTACTTTCTGCAATCTGTATAATTTCAGAAAATTATATAAAAAATTCATATTTGCAACAATCTTTTCATTTAAAAAAATCAACCTAATCCCTTGTAATTAATACTTGTGGGTTGGGAAATACATTTTTTTGAGGCTATAAAACATAGGGTGATATTTCTGACTATCTTGTATTATCCAAGCAGGATTCAAAAATGCTTGAGTAAGATAACTCATATATTTTCCTCAACATTTATTTGGAGACCATATTGGGGAGATCTTCCATATATATCTGGTTGATTGTATGTTTGATTATCATTGAATATATTTTTATTTATGCTTTGATTCTTTGGTTGTTTCTTTCCTTCATGATTGTACATGTTACAAGGCAGCCCAATATTGAGCCTGGTCTTAAATATTAGACCAACATTCATTTAACCTTATTCAATACAATCTTAGAAACTACTAATACTCAGGTTGAGATTGAATGCTCATGGGAAGTGATTGAGAAAGATATAAGTATTCGAGAACATTGGGAAGCGAGGCAAAGACAACCTAGGAATCAACCATAGCTTTATTTTTCCTAAAGTTTTGATATTCTTTTCATGTCCTTAAACCCTCAGATCTCTAGAAGAAGAAGAGGTTTATCACCTGAGATAAACCCTATTGCTGAAATAGGAAGAAGAAACATTGGTTTGTCAACCCAACAAAGTACTCTAAGGAGAACTTTGTATGATTCAGCCAGTTCGTCTTTCTCTCCCTTACCTATAATTTACAAGATGGCATCTAGTGGTGGCTCTGGAGGTGCTTCTTCATCTCAACCTTCAACCTTGTCAGTGATTGTTATTATGTAGAGTCATCAATCCCTATCCAATCTACCACCAATCCCACTAAGGTCATAAAGAAGTATCGTCTCTTTCAATTTGAAGAAGATGCTACTACTACTCTGTGGCATGTTTCCTCTGCTCTAAACCTAGCACCTTCTACTTGCCCACTTCCAAAATTCAAAGAGCATCTCCCTAGGTTTTCAGGAAATAACACGGTCACTACGAATGAACATTTGGTGGAATTTTCTAATGCCTGTCACAAAATAGGAGCCAATGATATTGACACTTGTATGCGCCTATTTGTTAAATATCTTGAAGGGAAAGAAGAGGCCGATTTATTTGATCTTCCTCCCAATATTATTTCCAATTGAGAGGAGTTAGTTTATTGGCTCAAATCTACTTATGTGTAGTCTAGGATCCCAATCGATCTATTACAGGAGTATAATAACATTGCTTATAAAGATGATGAGACTATCAAGTCTTCAAACTTATATTTCACCAAGTTATATAACCAAATTCCCGAACTTATTCACCCTTAGAACCAAGCTGCTTTTATGAATTAATGTAAGGCTATACCTTTCCCCTACCATCATAGGCTTGAAGAAAAGGCCATTGACAACCTTGGTTCCGCTCTGCATACTTGTTTAAAGTATTAAGAACAACTTGAAAGATTAGGTCTTCCTAAGGGAGACTCATTTAAACAGACAGACATGTCCGCCCTCTTACAAGTTGTACAATACATGATTGATCAAATGATAACATATGAGCGAAAGGGAAATTCCCATTCACTTACCCCTGGAGCCTCATCTTCTTCTCCACCACCCTTTAGGTATCCTAATGAAAACAAATTTCAGCCTAAAGACATCATGCCTTGCAGTTGGTGTAACGTTTGTAAGGAACACCATGAGGAAAGTACTTGTGAGGTAAAGAAGAGTGTTAGCAATAAAATATTTGGTAAAAGGCCTAAAAATACTATTGTTTTTATATATTTTGTAGAACAAGAGGATGTCATGATCATAAACACTAGGAATAAATCCTATCCTCTGAAAGGTAAATATGATCCTCCTCGCACTTCTTCTAGCCCAATATCATCTTCACTAGATCCTACTATACAAGTTACTAAAACTCTTGATAGTTAAGGAACTCCTTCCCCTCTTCCCTCTTCCAAATATAACACTCTCAACTCAATTGGCTAATATTAAATCTGATGCTACCCTCCTAGACATGGTTGTCATCCCTGAGCAACAAAAGCATCTGAAAAATTTCATGGAAGGAACAAATTCCATCGTGGCCAATCCTTATGAAGAGGTATATGAATATGAATCAACTGTAAATAAAGTAGGTGCACATAATTTTAGACACCCATTAAAAAACCCCCTGTTTTTCATTTCTATAAATATTATGCACAAAATTTCCCATTGTTGTCTCATTGACGGCGGTTTGAGCACATGCATAATATCGAAAATTATTATGGAAGAGATAGGCTTGTCTTGTACAAATGAAAATGCCAGAAGAATTATCTCTTATAATAGTTTAAAACAATCGACCATAGGTGAAATCAAGGATGTGACATTGGTTTTGTGCATGCATCTTGAAATAAGGACAACCCTTAATATTCAGGGAACTGACATGATAGTGAGTAATTATTCAATCATATTAGGAGGATACTGACAAGAATTGATAGGTGGATACCTCTCACTCGACGGGACACACTTATCCATTCCTCGGAATGGGAAGAATATCATAGTCCTAAGGTAGGGAGGTATTTCACCTTATATAGAAAGTGTCCCACAACCTAATGTGAATTATATCGAGGAGGACCTAGGAGTGTATTCCATCTTTGTAGATGAGGACAACACTACCTTGGAAAAAAATGATCTAGAGGATGGGATGTGGAATATGCACTTTGATGGTTCATGCTCAAATGAAGGAAATGGAGTTGCCATTATCTGGTACTCTCCTCTAGGAAAAATTCATAACTTTTTCTATAGGTTAGCGTTTTGCTTGCAAAAAAAATGTCATCGAATTTGAAGCATTGCTACTAGGCATTGAAAATGCATATAATTTAGATTGTGGTCACCTTACAGTTTTTGGTGACTCTAAACTTGTTGTAAACCTTATACGTAAGATATGTTCTCCTAGAAACAAGTTAATGAAACACTACACCCAAAATGTTTGGGCGCTTATCTCGAACTTTCTATGTTTCAACAAAACTCATGTTAAAAGGGAATTGAATTCAATGGATGACATGTTAGCTATTTTTTCAGCCTCTCCTACTCGACACCTTTTTCCAAAAAGACCTGATTGCACCTTTCAATATTTCCATCATTTTCATATCCTTGAAAATGTAGATTCATGGCAAGTATTCCCTAGTGATGAGAGCATCTGTGCTTTCATACAAAATGAACCTTATAATCCTAAGGAGATTATATCAATGGAAGATAACAAAATTCCGAAGGGCTTGACTCCTCTAGAAAGTTCATTTTCATCGAGTCATGTAGGAAACAAAGAAAAAAATAAATAAGAGGAGTAAAAAAGGAAAGTGGGTGACAACATTTCCTTTAACATTGGGACACCTGAATGTCCAAAGAATGTTAATATAGGTGCCCAATGTTTCGATGAAGAAAAATTGAAGTTCACTGAGTTACTTCATGAATTTCAAGATGTTTTTTCTTGGTATTACGAGGATCTTCATGGTCTTTATCCTTATCTTATACAACATTCCATTCCTTTCAAGGAGGGAATAAAACCGGTTAGGAAAAAAAAAAGACCCATTAACCCTGCACTGGAAGAAGCTACTCAGAAGGAGTTGGAAAAATTCTTGAAAGATGGGATTATTTTCCCTGTAAAGTATTCTGAGTGGGTTTCCAATTTGGTTCTTGTTCGGAAAATGAATGGTCATATCAGATTATGCGTTTACTTTCGAACATTGAACAGAGCTAGCATAAAATACCATTTTCCCCTCCATAATATGAAAATGATTTTGCAACAAGTTGCAGGGTCACAGATGGTGTTCTTACTTGACGGTTTTGCTGGTTACAATCAGATCAAGGTAAAAAGGACTTTTATTACATGTTGGGGCACTTTTTCTTATGAACGTATGCCTTTTGGTTTATCTAATGCAATTTAAAATTTCCAAAGAGCTATGCAAATAGATTTTGATGATTTGATCGACAAAATTATTCATATTTTTCTTGATGACTTAACTATGTATTCAAGAAACCGATTAGACCATTTTGGTCATCTTAGAAAGGTTCTCATGCGATGTAGGAAATTTGGCATTTTTTTAAACAATTCTAAGTCTATATTCGACGTTACCAATGGAAATATCCTTGGGCATATTGTTTTTGAGTTAGGAATAAGAATAGATCCTGAAAGGATTGTTGCTATCCTAAATCTTCCCACTCCTACTTCCAAAAAAGAGGTTCAATCCTTTATGGGTATTATCAACTTTGTTAGTAGGTTTTTTCTTGATTTTGTTGTAATGGTCAAACCAATTCAAAATATTCTTAATAAAGATCGCTCCTTTTCTTGGATTGATGATGTCCAAAATGATTTCGTAAGGATCAATAAGGAAATCAGTTCCACACCAGTTTTTTTGAAGTTGGATTTTGAGAAATAATTTATTATATATACTAATGCGATAGAGGAAGCAATTTCTGCTATCCTCATGCAATGTGATGACCAAGTTAATGAGAAACCATTATCTTACATGATTCAAAGCTTGTTATATGATGAATTTAAATATTATTATATTGAAAAACATGCTTTATCTCTTGTTAAAGATATTGAAAAATTTCACCACTTTATCTTAGGTAAGCACACACTGGTAAAAGTCCATTTACCTATTGTCAAGTTTTTTCTCTCATAGACTTATGTTTAAGAGAATATTTCACATTAGCTTTCCAATATCCAGGAGCATGATTTAACTATCGTGACTTCTAATACCATTAAGGAACATGACTTAGCCCTTCACTTAGCTCAGCATGCAGAAGAAAGTGAAGAAATTGATGAAAAAGATAACTCTTTGTCAACACTATTTTATATTGACAGTCAAAACCTTCCTATCGTTGAACATCCATGGTACAATTATATGGTGTATTAATTGCAAAATCAAATATGTCTAGATAAATTAGATACCCATCAAAGGATAAGGCCTCGTCTTGAATCTTCGAGATATCTCATGTTAGGATACTTCTTGTTTAGGAGATATGCCGATGGTATGTTCATTTTGTGAATAATGAGGAAGCACATAAATTATTACATGAGACTCATGGATCTTCAAATTCTACTATTCACGTAGGAGGTCACTTTTCTGCTAAAACTAATGCTTTTAAAATTATCAGGAAAGGGTACTATTGGCCTTCAATCTTTTATGATTCTTATAATTTTTCAAGATCTTGTGACAAGTGATAGAAGTTCGTTGGGAAAGAACGTCTTTTTTCCATGGCTTTACAACATGTCCTCCCTGACTTTCCTTTTTCAAAATGGGGTCTGGACTTTATTGGTCCTATTGATCCTCCATCTTCATCAGGGCAAGTTTTAATCTTGACAACCACAGACTATTTTATGAAATGGACTGAAGTTGTCCCACTTAAGCATTAACAGGATGAGCACATGATTTCTTTCCTTGAGACTGATATTTTTTCTAGATTTGTCCTTCCTTTGGAAATTATTACAGACAACATTCATGCTTTTATGTAAGTTGACTCAATTTCTAACTAAACCGAGGGTTAAATTTTTTACCTCATGAGCTTATTATCCCTAAGGAAATGGGAAAATTGACTCTACTAACAAGAATCTGGTTAGAATTATTAAGAGACTCATTAAAGATAAGCCTCGTCACTAGCACACTCTCCTCACTTATGCCCTTTGGGAAGATCGCACTACCACTAAGGTGAGCACTTGTTGCATTCTTTTCCAACTTTTCTATGGTCAATAATCCATTCAGCCTACCGAGTTGGAACTTTCGTCTCTAAGGCTGATGCTACAGGTTGAATAATTAAATTCTTACAATATATCTCAAATAATGAATGCATTCTTGGGTTTAGAGGAGAAAATGATGTTTTCCTTAGATAATATAAAGAGAAGACAACAAACTGTTAAAAGATATTTCAATAAAAGTGCCAAAGCTCTCAAATTTAAAGTTAATGAGAAGGTATTGTTGTGGGATTTGACTCATGCTAATAGAGGAAGGCATTCAAAGTTCCAAAAGTTATGGTTGGGTCATTTTAAGATCACTTTGGTCCTGGGCACAAATTCCTATATTTGAAAGGACTTGTAAGAGCGATTATTTTTCTATAGCAATAAAGGTTCCCACTTAAAACACTATGTGGAACTAACTTGGAATTTCAAATGCTGTATGGATTTTTTTCTGTATTATAGTTTTGTTTATTTTCTTTTATTTTACTTCATTGTTTCATTTTTGTTGTTTATTTCTTTATTTTAATTCTTTTCATGCCATAAATAAATTGTTGGGTCAGTTTTGCTGCAACGACGCTATTCTGCAAGTATTTTTAATCAATAAAAATTAGGTTATACAAATGTCATGATGTTCCCCTTGAAGACATCATTGAAATTGTTATCTGCTTCAATTGTTGTTAGATAAGATAGTTGGTTTTATTCCCTAATATGCTTTTCGTTTTTTCCCTCCATTCCAAGATTCAAAAGATCACACCAGAAAGTTTTTCTCCTTGAAGTCATTAATTATTTCAGTATTATTAATCAAATGATTATTCATACATGGATAATCCCCCTCATACTTAACACTTTCCATGAGTTATTCCAAAAATTCCAATCATTTTTTCCTTTAAACCGCTCACTTCCCCCTGTTGCATATTCATTCTGATGTCTATTTCATTGATATAATGTTCACATGTTCTTCGAAACTAGACATTTTGATTTCTTAATCTATCGGAAACAAATTTCCTTGTGGATTCACCAGTTTTTTGACGCTTAAAATCATAATGATGTATACTACTCACAAATGATTTCTAAGATCTATTATTTATTTATAATAATAATAATTAACTAGTAGGTGGGACCCCTATAAGTTTTAAACCTATGAAGTAAAGAAATGCATATAGATTCTTAAGAAAGACATAAATTAATCAATGGCTCATACACATAGTACACAAAGATTTATACCGAAAACCCTTAACTGGGAGAAAACGTTTCAATGCTTCATTGTATTAATTTCACCATTCACCATACAATATATATACAATGTTTTTAGGTATTCCGTATATACCAAAACAGTAATCCCTTAATCTGAGATTAATTTAGAAAATCGTTAAAAATAGCAAAATCCGTTAAAATAACAAAAAACACCCAAAAACAAATTTTGGGGCGCTGCCCCAAACCCCTTCGGCTCTGGGCTACCGCACATAGCCGAACGTTGCGTGTAACCAGGGGGGCCATACCTATCCCCCCTAGGAACCCCCTAGGAAGCGCCTGACACACACGACACTAAGATCACTACTACAGGGATCATCATACACAATTGTCCAATCTGACACACCCACACACACACATGCAAATAATATAACAGATACCCAACATTCTCCCACTTGTTGTTTTCTTTGCATATAAGGGTCCACATGATTATATAGTCAACAATATAGGGAAACAATTCCCATTGTTACTCTACACCAAGAGAACTTTTCTGTGCTCACAGACTTTGTCAATGAATCTGCAACATTCTTCAAAGTGTCAACCTTTTCCAGCAACACCTTGTTTTCTTCAACCATGTCCCTCACAAAGTGATACTGAACATCAATATGATTTGTCTTCAAATGATAAGCTGGGTTCTTTTCCAGGAAGATTACACTATGATTGTCACAATCTAATATCACTACATTTTGTACCAACACAACCCATGAACACAATCTCTGTAACCATACTACTTCTTTTCTTGCATGAGTGGCTTCCATGTATTCAACTTCTGTAGTTGAGAGTGTCACTACATCCTATCTTTTTCTCATCCAACTGATTGCTCCTCCAAATAGGTTAAACACATACCCACTTGTAGATATTCTATGATCCATATCTCCATCCCAGTGTGCATCAACAAAGCCATGTATGTCCACCATTCTATCCAATCCTAGTCTTCCTTGGTATCACAATCCATAGTTGGTAGTGCCACACAGATACTTGAAGACCCTCTTTATTGCTATCCAATGCTCCTTCCCTAGTTTTGACATATACCTTCTCAAAACTCCCATTGAATGTGCAATGTCCGATCTAGTACAGACCATTGCATACATCAAATTGCCAACTACATTGGTGTACCAAACATGGGACATGTCCTCTTATTCTTCCTATGTATTGGTACACTGATATGCCGATAAATTTACGCCTATAGGAATATGAACCTTTACTGGTTTACTTCCATGCATATTAAACCTCTGCAATATCGTCTCAACATATTTTCTCTGATTCAACCAAAGTTTTATGTTTGGACGATCTCTTTTAATCTCCATTCCCATAATTAAGTTAGCAGCACCGAGATCCTTCATGTAAAATTTGGAGGATAGTTGTGATTTAACCTCCTTAATAACATCCATGTTATTTCCTACCAACAACATGTCATCAACATACAACACTACATAAATGAAGTGATTACCAACCTGCTTGGAATATACACAGTGATCATCCCTTCTTCTCACAAATCCCAATCCAAGGATGTATGTGTCAAACTTTTGGTACCACATCCTAGATGATTTCTTCAGATCATATAGTGACTTCTTTAGCTTACCAACCAGCTCTTTCTTTCCCTTCACTGCAAAGCCTTCCGGTTGCTTCATTTATATTTCTTCTTCCAGATCCCCATGTAGAAATGTTGCCTTCACATCCATCTGTTCCACTTCAAGATCAAAAGCAACAGTAATACATCAATAGATAAAATAAATATAATAGATGTTAACTTGAAAACATGAGAATCTCTAGAGTCAATTCCCTCTACACGGGAATAACCTTTTTCTACTAACCGGAGCTTTGTATTTCTCCACTTTACCTTAGCATTAAGAAGCTTCTTCTTAAACAACCATTTTCTGTATGTTTTCTTCATTTGGAGCATCAACTATATCCCAATGCCTGTTGTTATTATAGGCGTGTTTCTTCAACCATGGCCTTCTTCCATGATTTACTATCCTCTGAATTCTTTGCTTCCCTAAAGGTTCTAGGATCATCATGGGTAATAGATAAAGAAAAATTAGAACAAAAATCAATTGGACTATACCTCTACGGTTGCCTTCTTTCCTTCATTGATCTCCCCTCAATATTGGGGTATGAGGTTCTTTTTTCTTACCATGTCTTCTTCAAATGGTTAGTTTTGCATCATCAACCAATTCTATTTTCTCGGGTTCTTTTTCCTTTGGTAGGGTTCTTGTTTGGAAAAAGTGCTTTACCACTTTGAAAACAACATCTGTTGTAAGCGGAGTCTTCTTGGTTTATGGGTTCCAAAGCTTAAAACTTATAGGAACATGTACATAAGAATCACAACTAAACACTCTAATATGTTCAAGAGGGGTTGTTTCCATTCCATACCTTGTGTGGAGTTTTATCATCAATGCTGATGAAGGTGATCGGTGGTCGGGTAACATGTTCTACCTGCCTTTCTGCTTTCGGAATTCTTTAACTTCGGCAGCCATTTGAGCATGATCATGATTTTCCATGGAGTGTCATGTTCATCCTTTATGCAACTCCATTTTGTTGGTGTGTATGGAGTATTCTTCTTCCTTTATGCATACCGCACTTCTTACATAATTATTTGAATTCATTTCCATGAAATTCTCTACCATTATCTGTCCTCAATACCTTTTATTTTCTTCTCACATGCGATTTTCTACCAGTTATTTTCTTCTCTGTCTGATTTTCTACCAGAGCCTTAAACTCTTTAAATTTATCAAATACCTCATATTTATTTCTAAGAAAATAAATCCATGTGTTCCTCGATAAATCATCTATGAATGAAACATAATACACATACTTACCTAGGGATGGAACAATAATAGGTCCAAACACATCACTGTGTATCAACTCTAAGATCCCCTTTTCTCTTGTAGCACTAGATGAGAATCTTACTTGATTCTGGTTACCATATATGCAATTTTCACATAAATCAAAATCCAAAGTGCAATTAGACATACCTTCAATCATACCTTTAGCATGTAGTGTTCAAAGGCCCTTTTCTCCAATATGTCCCAGTCTTTGATGCCACAACATGGTATTGTTTTCTAGGACATTATTGTTCTTGTCTCCTTCATTTCTCTGGTCAGAGACAACATGACTATTACACCCATTAGTATAAGTTCTTCCCAACAACTTGTACATAGTTCCACACCGAACTCCCCTCATCAACACCATTTCTCCTTGTACCATCTTGCATGTGTCCTTTCCAAATACAATATCCACTCCTGCATCATCCAACTTGCTTACAGATATTAAGCACTTGGCTAGTTTTGGAATGTGCATAACCCCAGGGAGAGTTCTAACCCTTCCATTTTTTAGCAACAACTTAACCCTTCCACATCCCATGATTTTGGTTGTCGAGTCATCTCCTAGGAATACATCATCACCATCGTATTTTCATATTCAGAGAACCACTCCCTGTGAGTGGTCATATGGTATGACACACCTGATTCGATCAACCATACATCATGGTCTAAATGTGTACCCGTAGATTCCAAGTAAAAATCACCTCCTTCTTCAGTGGAGGTTTTCACCTCTGTGGAATAGGTACTATCATATCCATTTGGTTTATCAACCTTCTTAGACTTGCAATCTTTCTTATAATTCCCTATTTTACCACACTTCCAACATTTCCTTAAATATTTTCCTAGAGACTTAGATCTACCTGTAGATTTAGATATCCCCCCCCACAAAGACTTACTAGGATTCCTGTCTTGGGTACGACCTCTTATAGATAAAGCATCTGTGATATGACCATCCTTGCTTTTCTGCCTCATCTCTTCAGATAACAAGAATGCAACTACATCCTCATACTTCAATGTAGGTTGAGTGGTACTACAAATTGCTACAACCAAATTATCCCAAGAGTCTAGAAAAGAACATAACAAAGTAATACACTTATATTCTTCTTCAATCATAATATTAACAGAGACAAGTTGACTTACCAGAGTATTAAAGGAATTTATATGATCTGTCATAGATTCTCCATCTTCCATCCTAATATAATATAGATTCTTTCGAAGAAACAACTTGTTTACCAAGGAATTTGATTGATACAAATTCCCTAACTTATCCCATAGTTCCTTGGCTATATATTCTCCCGAGACATTCAACAACACTAAATCTGCCAGGCAAAGTCGAATAGTACTCCTTTCTCTTTTATCCAACTTCTCCCAATCTTTGTTCAACATACCAATAGGTGGTGTAGTAGTAGTTTGTCTACTAGTAGGTTGTGTACCAGTCGACTGTGTGCTAGTAGGCTGCGTACCAGTAGGTTGTGTACCAAGATAGAAAATGATCCATTGTTATTTGTCTACAAGAAGGTTCTCCATCTTGAGCTTCCATAGCTCAAATTTTTTACTGTTGAAATTCTCTATCTTGATTCTAGAAGAGCTCGCCATTCCTCTTTCTACACTCGAATATCCACTGCAAAATCTCCCAATAAACCCAGGTTTATCACAGACCCAAGATAAACTTGATCTATCAAGACCGAGCCACCGAGCCAACCCATCAACAACAAAGGAGTCCCTCTGAATCCAAAAACGAGCTATGATAACACATGTATGTTTTGAACTTGTGAAGTAAAGAAATGCATAGAGATTCTTAATTAAGACATAAATAAATCAATGGCTCATACACATAGTACAAAAAGATTTATACCAGAAACCCTTAACCGAGAGAAAACCTTTCAATGCTTCATTGTATTAATTTCACCATTCACCATACAATATATATACAATGTTTTTAGGTATTCCGTAGACACCAAAACCCTAATCCATTAATCCAGGATTAATTTAGAAACCCGCTAAAAAGAGAAAAATCCGCTAAAATCGAATCTGATGCGCCCACAGACACACACATGCAAAGAATATAACACATACCCAACAACCCCCTTGTAGACTAGTGGCACTATGATGGATGTGTTACAATTATATGTTTTTTGTTGTTATAATTATGTCTACATAGTCTTCTACAGTTGATGTTGCAAGTGTTGGTTTCATTCATTGTGACATGGTTGGTTGATTTATTATTGTTAAATGTTGTTGATGGTCACTCGCTATACAGGGAAGTGCTATGGATATAAGGATTATGTTGTTTTACATGTGTTATGTTATGCATTAAACCTTGTTTAATTATCTTATACATGATTTTATGCAAAAGGATAACATGTTGATATGGGATCTTGAACAAAACAAAAAGGAAAAACATCTATGGATAAGTCCTAAGGTTATTGAAAAAGAGATTATATACGAAACTTAAGGTATATGGATTGACACAAAACAAGGTGTATAAAATTTCTTCTATAATTAAGTGCTTGATTAAAGGATTGTTGTGAGGCATATATGGTAACATTATACATATGGTTGTTGTTAAATGTTTTTGACATGACTTAGGGTGGCGCACTATGCAATGGATATAACAATGGATTCTTGTTGAATTAATGTTGATGTTATGGTGTATGGGTTGGCTTGTACACTGAATTGAATAGGGATGAGAGAGGAAGTGACATGCATTTAGTGCACGTCACTCCAAACCACCCTTGAGCCTGTCACCTTAGCCATAGTTGAATTTGGTTTTTCTTCTATGGTGGTTGTGGAGGTTCTGCGATTTTAGGTTTTGAAAGGAAAACATAGTCCAAATATTCCCTCAAAGTGATTTTTCCAGGTATGACTCCTTTACTTTCCATCCATGATGGTCCCTCTATATTATGAATCGATTTGTTGGCTCAGGATTGCATGAGGTCTGTTTGTTTCTTGAGTTTTCATTTTGTATCAGTGTTGTGCTTATAGTTTTCTCTATGAATACTCTTGAATGTTGGCGTTTTAAAATGAATGAATGGATTTCTTTCTTTGTGAAGCCTTGTTGGCCCTTGACCAAGTTTTGAGGAAATATTGGTCATGTTTGACCACTTTTGGGACTTTGACAGGATGGACGAAGATGGAGCACCCATGCAGAGCAGAGATCACGGGATATCACTCATTTTATAGGCTTGTGGACCCAAAAAGGCGTTTACTAGGGTTTATGTAATGGGTTAAGAGATGTCGACCCATGGGTTTACCTATGATTAGGCCTTTTTGTAATTGTATAAATAGGTAGCTAGACGATGTAAGAAGTAGATTTGGTGGGCTATGTGCACCATATGTTGTAAGTGTTGTTGGCTTAGTGCAAGAGGTTGTAATTTTCTTTGTGCAGATAGACTATGTAAAGTGAGGCTCTGTGCTAGTAAGGAGTTGGATCTGTGCCTTGCACTGGTTTTGGGAAGGAGGATATGATGTGCATCACATAGATCTCTTGTCCTCTACGGAGTTGGATCTATGGATTTGTACAGAGGAGCGGATGAATGTAAGAAGATTGCAGACTAATAAAGAAGAAAAAATCATTGGTGGATGTAGCCCCACACTAAAGTGAACCACGTATATCCTGTGTCTTGTTGTGCTTTGTGGGATGTGAATTATTCTTAGTATTGTTGTTTTTATGTATGATGAATGCATATAATGTTGTTGTTCAGTGCTTATTAGTAGTAAATAAAAATGAATGCTAGATATGAGATAATGTTATGTGCTAAGATATTGTAAGAGCTTGATAATGGTTGATACTGCGTTGATCTGTAATAAGGATTAATCTGCGATGTGAATGAGACTCATGAACTAATTCATATTGTTGTCTAAGTGATATGATAAGTGTTTTAATCACATATCTATGTCCCAACTTGGTTGTAGACACCTGAGCCCTACAAGCCCCCTTGCCTCTACCTCGGGTGAGACTTCATCTGCTTCATAGGTGTTGTCAAAAGGGCCAATAGTTAGGGTTTGTTGGTGCATTGTAAGAGTTAAACCCTGAGTCTGCCCATGTGCCAACAAATTGTTCTATTGTTGGGACCTAAAATTGTGATTGTTGGGAACTGAAGTAAAGAAAAGAGAAAGCTTTGTACATAGATCTTTTGTTGTAGTGCACAGTATTCTAATTGACTTGCAAAAATATGTGTTAAGAAAGAAACTGGATCTGAAGAAAAGAGGTAAGATCTTAAAGCTTTGTGCTCTGGTAAGGGTAAGATAAGTGGAAATTTTTTCTTTGAAAGTATGAATCTAGGTATGTTTGCTAGATTTTTTCCTAATCTGGAAACTAGGGCACAGTTAGAAGAAAGATTTGATCTAAATATTTTTGATAGAAATAGAGAAATATATGTTATTCCTATACATAGAAAGAATTTTTGGACTAATAAGCGGATGTAGGAAGATAGAAAGAATTTTTGCAGATTGCAGGTCCAATACTGTGATCCCAGTGTGCAATACAAGAAAGGTCAGGGATCGTTTAAAAGAAAGCAAGGATTAACAATGTGTTATAATTGCAGAATACTGAGACATATTTCTAAGTAATGACTTGGTATAGGTCCTATTTGTCTTTGTTGTAAAGCTTGTTGAAAATTCAACAAGAAACATGTGTCTAATTTAATTTTCCCTTAAATAAATTGCACAATAAATATTAATCTATTATCTCATTTATCACTGAGTGAGTTGGAATTCTAACAGAATTATAAGTCTAGTTAAGTGAGTTAATCTCAATTGTACTAGTTGTAACTAAACTTGCACTAGTGAGAGTTCAATGAATTAATTATTCATTATTTCACAATCAGTGAACTCACATGCAACTGAAGGTTCACCATGGTTAACTACATGCATGTCAGATCCAATGGACACCCAATTGAGATAACAGGTGAAAGGGATAGTTTGGCTATAAGTTGTTATTTGATCACACATGCAGTGGATATGCTCATGAGCATGTTCAAACTAGCAAATATGAATTCATTGCGATAATTCTAATTGCAGGGATTGTGTAGAGGAGGCAGGTTGTCTAGACACAGAGAATTGGCACATGTATTTGCTGAGTTTTTGTATGAAAGTGTGAGACGATTGTATTGTACTGAGATCTATTGGATTAGATTTTTGTATGAGATTTCTTCATGATCCATGATATACATAATATATGATAGTGGGGTTTTTAGCTTTACGCTTTCCCGGTAAAACTTCTGTGTTATATGTTCTTGATATTTCACTTTGTGATCGTGGTTTAATTTTCCACAAGAATAATAGTAGAAGTGATTTTGTATTTAACAGTGGCATATAATTGTTAGATAAGGAGAATCGCAGGAAATACTTGATTTGTATTGAAATTTCTACATGGTATCAAAGCCACGGAAGTGAGGTGCGAAAATAATATTATTTATGCACGTCCCATTTCTAATAGGGTGCGAACCTTAGTACTAAAAAATATAGACATTTATAGGAGAAGAAATTATCACACCCTACTCAAAGGAGAGGTGCGAACTTCATTAAGATTCTCATAGGCTGCATGAAGGAGAGGTGCGAACCTCCCTCACCCCACTGTGCATTACAGTGCGAACTTACTTGTGATTTTTGCAGATTGTACACTGGTAGGGTGTGAAATTCCTCAACAAGTTCATAGGCTAGACACTGGTAGGGTGTGAAATTCCCTCGAGATGCTCTCAGGTGGGGTGCAAACCTCCTAGGGAAAGAGGAATTGCAACAACTGAGCTTTTGTGGTAGGATAACTTTCGAATTTGCAGGATTTTCTTGGTGCGACAGTTGATTCAAGATCAAAATGTCTTTAAATGGATTGAGTTTGGAGTATGTAGTCGAGGGAAGCTCGAACTAAATTTCTCGGAAGGATAGGATGGAAGTAGTACTTGAAGATAATGGATTGAAGGAATACATTGACAAAGATTTTCCTAAGTCGGATGTGATAGACACTGCAAATCTTGATGCATGGAAAAAGAAAGTGGCAAAGGCAAGGAGGATTCTATTGGAGGGAGTACGAGACCACATTGTCTCAATTCTCCATTGGAAAACCACACCACATGCAATGTGGAAGGTTTTGACAGATTTGTTCCAAAACAACAACGACCATAGGAAATTGTCGCTCAAAGATAAACTCAGGAAGATCAAGATGGAGAAGGGCGACACCATTACAAAATACCTCACAAAGTTTGTCCATTGTCGGGATGATCTTGGAAGTGTGGGAATAAAATTCGTTGTTGATGATTTGGTGAGCTTGGCACTCCTAGGACTTCCCAAGAGTTGGCATGTTATCAAGACTCGGTTAATGGAAGGGAAAAATTTCCAGATTGGGAACGACTATGGTTGGATCTAGTGCAAGAGTTCAGGCGGAACACTAGAGATGGATATTCATCAAATCATAATGATGAAGAGGATTGTGCTTTCACTTCCAAGTCAAGGAAAGGGAAAGGGAATAAATTCCATTAAAAATCTGAGTCTAAAGTCAAGAAGCTGGATTTGTCCAAAGTGAAGTGTTTTCACTGTCACAAACATGGGCATCTCACTACTAACTGTCCACAGAAGAGGAAGAACAAGATGGTTGTTGGAGCTGTAACTAGTGAGGCTCTTGTCTCACAATTTGAACTTGACTTCACTTTGATCGCATGCATGGCTTCAAGTGCATCGGGATCGGTGACTTGGAGGAGAAATATATCAGAATGCATATAGAGATGGGTGATGATGGATGATACAGTGCGAATAGTATTGGTACCATTACCTTTCAGAGGGAGTTAGGTAAGCCATTTCAATTGAAAAGTGTTATGCATGTTCCAGGTATGAAGAAAATCCTAGTCTCAGTCGCAATGTTGGAGGACAGAGGTTATGACATTTCTTTTAGTGATGGAAAATATTTCCTACGACATAAAGCAACGGGTCAAGTCAAGAAGATAGGGATTTGAGTTAAGAATCTCTACATGCTGGAGGTAGATGGATGTGGTGCAATGGTGGGCAAGGTAGAAAAAGCGGTGAGCTAGGATGAGGGTGAATTATGGCATAGGTGCTTGGGCCATCTTCATCATGGAGCCTTGAAGATCATGCAACAAATATCTACTGGAATTCTAATGGGAACACTTGCTCAATTAGATCAGTAAAAGGGGTGCACCATGGGGAAGTATGTAAATTCCACCTTTCATGAAAAGGAGAACTATGATTCTGTGATCCTAGAGAGAATTCACACAGACGTGTGTGGACCATTCTCGGTTTCTTCAACAAAAAAACATAGGTATTATGTTATTTTGGTTGATGCATTTTCTCCTAAATGTTGGATATTATTCATGCAGAAGAAGGATCAAACATTCTCGAACTTCTGTGAGTTTAAAGAATTAGTGGAGAAAGAGTCGAGGAAGCAAGTGAAGGCTCTAAGGAGCGATAATGGTGGAGAATACATCTCTAACAAATTCAAAGACTTCTGCACTAGAGAAGGAATTCGAAGAGAACTCATAGTGCCTCATAATCCACAAGAAAATGGGGTTGCAGAGAGAAAGAACAGAATGATCGTGGGTGTAGCACGAGCGATGTTGCATGATCAGAGCCTACCAATGCATTTGTGGGTAGAAGCATGCAATACTATGGTTTATGTGAAAAACCATTGTCCTCATAGAATACTTGGCATGAGTACACCTGAAGAAGCTTTCACTAGTAAGAAACCTGATGTTTCTTATTTTAAAATTTTTGGCTCATCTGTTTGTGTGCATATGACCAAGGATGCCAGAAAGAAGTTGGAAGCAACTACTGAAGTTGGGATATTTGTGGTGTACATAGAAACACCCCATAATTATCGTGTGTATTTTCCGAACAGTAAGATGATTGTTATACGATGAGATATAAAATTCAATGAGGGGAAAGCCATGCGGTTGTCGCTTGAGAGGGAGCTAGACTTGCATGCAGAAGAGGAACTGTTGATTCCCAAAGATGAGTATCAATATGTGGATCAACCACATGAGGAGTTTCATGGAGTGGAGGAAACCACTCAAGCAGAGCCATCCATCAGAAATGGCAGAAAGTGCACCACAAAAGCTGACATATTGAGACTAGATGATGCATAGAATGTAGGAGCCCCTACTTCACAATATAGACAGAGACAATCTCCTGATCGATTTGCTGGATACATGGTTCTCATGAGAAAATGTATTCTGACTGAACCATCTTCCTTTCAGGAAGAAGTGCAAGACCCCACTTGGGTTGATGCTATGGTAGAGGAGTATGACTCCATTTTCAAAAACAGTGCATTGGAAATTGTCCCAAGACCAATCAACAAATCAGTGGTAGGTTCGAGATGGATCTACAAGGTAAATAAAGCTACTAATGGGAGTGTGGATAAATACAAGGCCAGGATTGTGGCCTAGGGATTCTCATAGATCAAGGGGATAGATTATGATGATACCTTCGCACCTGTTGCAAGGTACTCTTCCATAAGATCCATCCTTTCACTNAGTGCAGATGGGCTAGCACATTCATTAGATGGATGTAAAAAATGAATTTCTCAATAGGATCATTGAGGAAGAAGTGTACATTGAGCCACCAGAATGTTTTGAGACCTTTGATAGGGAGTCACATGTGTGTAGACTCAAGAGAGAATTGTATTGGCTGAAGCAAGCACCCCGTTCTTGGTACATTCAGATAGATAGTTATTTCATTGGATTGGGCTTCACCAAAAGTGAAGCGGATGCAAACCTATACCAAATTTTGGTGGAGGGTAAGCTATTAATCATTGAGCTTTATGTTAATGATTTAATATTGACTAGTGATGAGTAGCTGATACACTCATGCAAGGATGACCTTGCAAAGGAGTTCGAGATGGAGGATTTGGGCCTTCTTCATTATTTACTTGGATTGGAAATATGGCAGCGAGATGGTGAAACTTTTGTGTCTCAAGGAAAGTATGCAAGGGAGATACTAGGTAAGTTTCACATGGAGGGCTGCAAACCCATGGATACTCCTCTTCTAGGAAAATTGAGGAAAGAAGATTCTACTTTTGGAGAGGTAGTGGATGCTATTGTCTATCGACAGTTAGTAGGTTCGCTAATGTATTTAGTGAACACGAGACCATACATTTGCTATGCATTTAACCAACTAAGTCAAGTAATGGCTAATCCTACCAAACTCTTTTGGAAGGAGGGTAAGCATGTCCTAAGATATCTGAAGGGAACATATTAGTATGGATTATGGTACAGACAAACGAATGAGGTGAAGTTGCATGGCTTCATGGATGCAGATTGGGCAGACGGAAAGAGAACATTAGGGGGGATCTTTAGTATCATATCTACAATTGTTTCTTAGTACACCAGGAAACAGAGATCCGTGGCACTCAGTTCAGCGGAAGAGGAATACATGGCAACGATTCAAGCTGCATGTGAGGTTGTATGGATAAGAAAGATCTTGGTTGGTCTGTTTGGTTCTCATTTAGATCCGACAGTGATTTATTGTGATAATAAGAGTTGCATTAAACTCTCAATTAATCTTGTGTTTCATGACATATCTAAGCATATAGATATCCGGTATCATCATCTCAGATATTGTGTGCAGCGGAAGATCATGTTGCTCCAATACATTCCTAAGGAAGATCAGGATGCAGACATTCTGACTAAGGCACTCACCAGGAGCAAATTTGAATATCATAGAGACAGGATTGGGGTGAAGGATAATCCCTTTCTTGTTGAGAAGGAGTGTTGAAAAGTCAACAAGAAACATGTGTCTAATTTACTTTTCCCTTAAATAAATTGGACAATGAATATTAATCCATTATCTCATTTATAACTGAGTGAGTTGGAATTGTAACCGAATTATAAGTGTGGTTAAGTGAGTTAAGCTCAGTTGTACTAGTTGTAACTAAACTTTCACTAGTGATAGTTCAGTGAATTAATTATTCATTAATTCACAATCAGTGAACTCACATGCAATTGAAGATTTTCCACGGTTAACTACATGCATGTCAGATCCAGTGGAGACCTAGTTGAGATAACAGGTGAAAGGGATAGTTTGGCTATAAGTTGTGATTTTATCACATGTGCAGTGGATATGCTCATGAGCATGTGAAAAATAGCAAATATGAATTTGTTGTGAGAATTCTAATTGCAGGAATTGTGCAGAGGGGGCAGGTTGTCTGGACACAGAGAATTGGCACATGTATTTGCTGAGCTTTTGTATGATAGTGTGAGACGATTGTATTGTAATGAGAGCTCTTGGATTAGAGTTTTGTATGAGATTGTTTCATGATCCATGATATACATAATATATGATAGTGGGGTTCTTAGCTTTACGCTTTCCCGGTAAAACTTATGTGTTATGTGTTCTTGATATTTCACTTTGTGATCGTGGTTTAATTTTTCGCAAGAATAATAGTAGAAGTGATTATGTATTTAACAGAGGCATATAATTGTTAGATCAAGAGAATCACAGGAAATGCTTGATTTGTATTGAAATTTCTATAAAGCTATTGTTCATGAGGTTGAGGATTATCCAAGAATGATTGGTAAAGTTGAAAAGATGAACATGAGACAAGAAAACTATAAAGAAAGTCAAAAGACTAAGGATATGTTAGAGAATCATAAAAAGTCAGAGACTATGTTAGTACAATTAAAATAAGTAATGGATGATCAAAGAGACATCAGTTTACCATAGATCCTGAAAGAAAAACAATGCATAGTTACAAGAATGGAAGACTTAGACATCGAATGTGTATTGGATGAGGAAACACATGTGAACATTATGCCAAAAATCACTTGGGAAATTTTGGGAAGGCCTTCTATGGTACCTTCATTGGGAAGGATAAGATTTTTTAAAGGAAATATGATAACCCTATGTGGAAGAGTTACTAATATACCTATGATTTCTCATGAAACATCAACATAAGAGGACTTTGAAGTTATTAGTTTTGTTGATAACAATGCGCCTTTTCCAATTTTATTAGGTAAGACTTGGATTGAGAAGGATCAGATCAGAAGGAAAGTAGAGGAGGAAACTACATAATAGAAAAATTAAGAACTAAAGGACCTCATATCCAGAAAAATAGAGTGGCTAATAGAAGAACAAGAGGATAAGTCGAAGAAACAAAACAAAAAAGAACTAACTGTCGAGGTTGAAAGAACACAAAAAGGTTTGAAGGACATATCCATGCAAGAAAGAATAATACCTACCTTGGAGTTAATAAGAGACAAGGTATTACCTTTAACCCCTTTGAAAGAACATCAACAGTGCGAAGCTACCATGCTAATATAATATAAGAATAAGAATGGAAGGAGGAATCCAGAGACTCAGATCATAGGAAAGAAGGAAATAAATATCAGTAAGAAGAAAGACAAATTAGAAAAACTACAGGAATTTCCATAGAAGACTTCACAGAAGGCAGGCTTGCAAGCCCTGAACCTCGTCGGAAGAGCAGAACCACGCAGAATCAGACTTCACCATAGGGAAGCTATATGACCATTGGAGGTGCCCTGACTATTAGAATGAAGCCCGAGAATGGATAGAAAATGTAGTTATGAGTGAATGGACCATTGAGACCATGCCATAATGGACGTATTCACATCGTTGGACATATTCCTTCCTGTTGGAGGAATCTGTTATGACACTTTCTTATTCAACCCGTTAGATGTTGCGCCGAGACCAATTTTTTCCACTCGTGAATATATAAGCTAACAAAGAATCCATTATATCACGTTGTGCTTTCTATACCTCTCTATCTGTTTAATTACCTCTCTTTTTCATTCACATACCTGATCTATTTTGTTACAAGTGTGAATGTCGGGAAAACCTAGCGCGTTAAAGAAGTTGGTGAAAGAGATTCTTGTGGAGCTCATGGCTGAGATAGTTATGTCTATAGGAATACATGCGTTGTTGACTGGCAGATTGCAAGCATCCCCCTCGATTGGATGTTGTTCAAGCCATGCTATTGAGAAGTGAAGCAAGAACCACGACGATCTGGCTAATGTGAAGAATATCCCTTTGGTATTTCCATATTACATTTGAATTTCGGGTGGCGTGGTTACCTGTGACAGTATCCCACATGAATTTGCGTATACGTTGATCACTGCGTACATCCATAAGGGGATACATGTAGTTGGACCTCAACTACGATAGATCCCCGCCTTAAAGAACAACAAATTTAGCCTCGGCGATAGAAAGAACTATGCCTCTCATAGATATTTGATGAGGATGACTAGGAGGAAGCCATGCATAGTCTCTCAGTAATGTATTAAGGAGTTGGCATAGTCAACAATCCTGAATGTAATGAAGATCCCTCACATTGGCCAAAATCAGGAGGTTAATGCTTGCGTTAAAATCCTCTTTTTGTGCTACCATGGAGGGTATCTATGGCTCGACAAGCATGTTATTGTGGATCCAATGCTGATCCAATTGATTATAGGATTGATCATGCAAGGACCGGACCCTCAACATTTCTAACTAGGGAAGAATTATGATCTCTCCCTAGCATAGCACATAAAGGAGGATCATGGCGATGTAAAAAAGGGAAAGCAAGGATACAAGGTAGCCTCCATAAGGATGGCACAGTGCACCTACGTTGTCATCTTATAGCTAGAAATATCATCAGAAAGAATCATCCCACGCAGGTCACAAGATTCATAGTCGACCTCGCAGGAAAGTGCGTGGAGGGGATGCAAATGAACTGGGTGAGTTACCTAGTCAATGAGATCGAGAAGGATTGTCGTGAAGTGCAAGATCAGTGCTGTGAATTCCATTTCAATTGGTTACTAGTCTTAATCACATTTGTCACTTGGCAGATGCTAGAAGGAGCGACATTCCCAGAAGTTGAGCCATCAGATCCATTGGTAGCGAGGTTCTCCACCTTGTGGTACACAAATGATATGTCAAAGTAGTGGCATTCGAACACCGTCTTCCATGCCTACTACCAACAACTGAAGTGTGCTATTGAGGAATTTCCTCGAATGACACCAAACAAACTACACCAGTACAGACTGCTAGTGAAGTTCTGCGTAGATTGACACTTTGTGTATATCATTGTGTGCAGGGATGAGAGCAAGGAGGAGTTGCAGTCCTATTATAAGTTTTCCGATGAAGCAATTGAGGAGATCACCAAAGAATGGCTGGCAAAGTTTCTTATACCAGTTGACGATGTAGAAATATCTGACCCTGACATCATAGGAAGTCCCTTGGTCACTTTGGTCGAGCATGATGGACAGACTAGTGTGAAGAAAAAGGAGGAAGTGAAAAAAATAGAAACTGATGAGGAGGACAACACCTCGAAGAAAAATGGGCCTGATTTTTCTGTAGTAGAAACAGGAGGAGACGAAGTACTTCAAGAATACGAATAGGAAGAAGGATAAAATCAAGGCAAAGGAGAAGTTAAACTGCCGTTGAATCCCCCTACCAAGGCCAAAACATCAAAGAAGAGGAAGGTTTCTCCATATAAACCCTTCGCAAGAAAGATGATGTGTGCCAATAATCCCAAGATGAAGGCCACGCTCAGAGAAGACGAAGTCGATCTAATCATAGTAGTCATGGAGGATGCTTCAGAGGATATCTTGTAGCGTTATGGAGAAAATAAGGAGACGTTGTATGAAATAATAGAGAAGGAGCTAAAGGAGATACAACACGCCATCCATTTGAGCCGTGCAGTAACTAGTGTGCTTTCTTCCTTGAATATTGCATAATTGGGGGATGAGCCCACCCAATTACAAAGGCTAGCAGATGCAACAGAGGCTCAACTTCGTCGATTCCACAAAGAGAAGGAGAAGGCTAGGAAATCCTTGAAGCAAGAAAAGGAAGAGGCTGTGGAGAAACTATGAGTTGCATAGTCTTGTGTAACCACATACAAAATGGAGAAAGATGAAATTCGGGCGATGTTCGAGCAGAACAATGCAAAGATACATGAAGAAAAATAACAGCTACTCCCAGAGAAGACTGCGATCAAGGAAGAAGTGACTAAAGCACTTTTCTCTGTGTCGAGCTTCAAATAGGAGGAACCAAAGTCATTTGAGATGCAAGTGGGGAAGCTCACTGAGGCCATTCAAAAAATTCAAGCAAGGATAATGGAGTTAGATCTCCAAGCAGTGTTAAGAACTTCGCAAGAAGTGCACGAGCAAAGGGAGGAAGCAACCAAGAGAGAAGTTGGAAGGATAAATATCCTCACATTAAAATGTAAAAATTTAAGTGATCAAATTATGCAGACCTATAAATGCCTCCCAGAAGACCCAGATATGAGGAAACTATAAGCACAACTCTAGGAGGTGCAACAATAGGCATCCACTATGCAAGCACATATGAAGATACTCATTGTGGTCGAGTGAATGAACAGATCACAGGAGCAACGCACAATCTAGCAATAGATTAATTCCATCTAGAGTAGAATCATGGAAGTTACATGAAGATTACAATCGGTGCAGGACGAATCATGCATGATTTTTGAAGAGATTGAAGGACAAGGCTCACAGATCGACCAGATGGTTACGAAAATGGAACAATGCCTCAAAGGGCCTTTTACAGTGCAGCTGATTCATGAGTTCACCGAGCATGAGGCTCTAGAGAAGTGAAAAGTCGAGGAAGCTCAAGATAAGATCAAGGAATTTAAATGAGCGTTGCCCAGATATGAGTGACTTGAGATGTGTCATAGGTGATTGTTGGGGGCCTGTTGGCCCTTGACCAATTTTTGAGGAAATATTGGTCGTGTTTGACCAATTTTGAGACTTCGACAGGCTGGACAAAGATGGAGCGCCTAGGCAGAGTGGAGATCATAGGATCTCACTCATTTTCTAGGCTTGTGGACCCAGCAAGAGGTTTACTAGGGCTTATGTAATGGGTTAAGGGATGTTGGCCCATGGGTTTACCCATGATTAGGCATTTTTGTATTGTATAAATAAGTAGCTAGATGATGTAAGAAGTAGATCTGGTGGGATATGTGCACCATATGTTGTAAGTGGTTTTGGCTTAGTACAAGAGGTTGTAAGTTTCTTTGTGCAGACAAATTGTGTAAAGTGAGGCTCTGTGCTAGTAAGGAGTTGGCTCTGTGCCTTGACCCAATTTTAGGAAGGAGGATCCGGCATGCAGTGCACATATTTCCTTTCCTCTGCGGAGTTGGCTATGTGGATTTTTCCACAAGAGCAGATGAATGCAATAATTTTGCATACTAATAAAGGAGAAGAAGTCATTGGTGGACGTAGCCCCACACTGTGGTGAACCATGTATATCCTATGTCTTGTTGCGATTTGTGCGATGTGGATTATGCTTAGTACTATTGTTTTTATGTATGATGAATGCATCTAATGTTGTTTCTTAGTTCTTATTGGTAGTAAAGATAAATGAATGCTATATCTGAGCTAATGCTATGTGCTAAGAGATTGTAAGAGCTTGATCTTGGTTGATACTTTGTTGATCTGTAATAAGGATTAATATGCGATGTGAATGAGACTCATGAACTAATGCATATTGTTGTCTAAGTGCTCTGTTAAGTTTCATAATCACAGATCTATGTCCCAGCTTGGTTGTAGACACCTGAGTCTTACAACCCCCCTACCTCTACCTTGGGTGAGACTTCATCTTCTTCGCAGGTGTTGCTGAAAGGGCCGGTAGTTAAGGTTTGTTGGTGTGTTGTAAGAGTTGAAAAATTGGATTCCCCTATGTGAAAAAGCCTTGCATTGGTTATTGTTTTAAAACATGTCCGTTATCTTGAGGTTTTATTCTGGATCTCTGTGGAAAGTTGTGACAATGGTGTGACAAGATATGAGTTTTTATTGCACAGGTGTTTTTTTACCACCATTTTGGGTATTAGTTGATGTCCCCTTTTTCATTTTGATAGTTGTTATGATTCGTTCCTCTAGGTTGTAATGCAGTTGTTGAGAGTTTCATTGTTCTCATTTTGTTTGGTGGAGCCCCGAGCTAGTTTTTGTTATGGCCTGTATTTCATTGTCACTATTGTTGAAAGTGTTTCATAGTTAAATCTTTGTATTGCCCATAATTTTGAATGGAATCATATATATGTGTTGAGTGGCCATAGGTTGTTCTCTGGCATTCATTTTTTCCAGAGAACAACCCGTGGCCACTCAACACATATACAATCGGTTTTCAATAATAAGGTTATGCATTATAGTAATGCTCTACCTTCCCCCTACCATCATAGGCTTGAATAAAAGGCCATGAAAACCTTGGTTCCACTCTGCATACTTGTTTAGACTATGAAGAATAGGTTGAAAGATAAGTTCTTCCTAAGGGAGACTCATTTAAACAGACGGACATGTCCTCCCTCTTAAAACTTGTACAAGACATGAATGATCAAATGATAGCATATGAGAGAAAGGGAAATGTCCCTTCACTTACCGCTAGAGCCTCATCTTCTTCTCCACCACCCTTTAGGAATCCTAATGAAAACAACTTTCATCCTAAAGCCATCATGCCATGCTGTTGGTGTAACATTTGTGAGGAACACCATGAGGAAAGTACTTGTGAGGAAATGAAGAGAGTCAGCGATCAAATCTTTGGTAAAAGGCCTAAAACTACTATTGTTGTTCTAGATTTTCCAGAACCAAAGGATGTCATGATCATAAACACTAGGAATAAATCCTATCCTCTAAAAGGTAAATATGATCCTCCTCACACTTCTTCTAGCCCAATATCATCTTCACCAGCTACTACTATACAAGTTACTAAAACTCCTGACAGTCAAGGAACTCCCTACCCTCTTCCTTCTTCCAAATATAAAATTCTCAACTCAATTGGATAATATTAAATATGATGCTACCCTCCTGGACATGGTTGTCATCCCTAAGCAACAGAAGCATCTGAAAAATTCCATGGAAGGAAAAAATTCCATCGTGGCCAATATATCTGAAGAGGTACATGAAGAGGACTCGACTGTAAATAAAGTAGGTGTACATAATTCTAGACACCCTGTAAAAAAAAACTGTTTTTCACTTCTATAAAGATTATGGAAAAAATATCCCATTGTTGTCTCATTGACGACGGTTCGGGCCCAAGCATAATGTTGAAAATTATTATGGAAGATATAGGCTTGTCTTGTACAAATGAAAATTCCAGAATCATGCTCATAATAGTTTACAAA
Organism: Picea sitchensis; assembly: GCA_010110895.2. Classification (NCBI taxonomy): domain Eukaryota; kingdom Viridiplantae; phylum Streptophyta; class Pinopsida; order Pinales; family Pinaceae; genus Picea; species Picea sitchensis. The sequence goes on along the minus strand of SNQJ01S0021467.1, from coordinate 267,730 downwards.
AATCAACCATAGGTGATATCAAGGATATGACATTGGTTTTGGTGTGCATCCTAAAATAAGGACAACCCTTAATATTTAGGTAATTGACATGGCAATGATTAATTATTCAATCATATTAGGAAGAGACTGGCAAGCCTTAACAGGTGGATACCTCTCACTTGATGGGACACACTTATCCATTCCTCGAAATGGTAATATATCATAGTCCTAAGGGAGGGAATAATTTCGCCTTATATAAAGCGTCCCACAACCTAATGTGAATTATATTGAGGAGGACCTAGGAGTGTATTCCATATTTGCAAATGAGGACAACACTACCTTCGAACAAATAGACCTAGAGGATGGGATGTGGCATATGCACTTTGATGGTTCATGCTCCAATCAAGGAAATCGAGTTTGAATTAGCTTGTACTCTCCTGCAGAAAAAAATTCATAACTTTTCATATAGGTTAGAGTTTTCTTACAAAAACATCGTCATCGAATTTTAAGCTTTACTGCTAGGCATTGAAAATGCCTATAATTTAGGTTGTGGTCACCTTAAAATTTTTGGGGACTCTAAACTTGTTGTAAACCTTATACGTAAGATATATTCTCCTAGCAACAAGTTAATGAAACTCTACACCCAAACTGTTTGGGCGCTTATCTCGAACTTGCTATGTTTCAACATCACTCATGTTAAAAGGGAATTAAACTCAATGGCTGACATGTTAACTATTTTTGCAACCTCTCCTAATCGACAATTTTTTCCACAAAGACCTAACTGCACCTTTCAATCTTTGTATCATCCTCATATATCTGAAAATGTAGACTCATGGAAGGTCTTCCCTAATGATGAAAGCATCTCTACTTTCATACAAAATGAACCTTATAAGCCTAAGGATATTATATCAATTGAAGATAAAAAAAAATCGAAGGCTTGACTCCTCTAGAAATTTCATTTTCATTGAGTGATGTAGGAAACAACGAAAAACATAACGAAGAGGAGTCAAAAAGGAAAGTGGTTGAAACCATTTCCTTGAACATTGTGACACCCGACTGTCCAAAGAATGTTGAGGTAGGTTCCTAATGTTCTGATGAAGAAAAAATGAAGTTCATTGATGATGCAGGAGCATCCGCACCTCGTCGTGCGCGCCTGCACGGGAAGATGGAAAAGACTTCGAAGGGAGACGTCAGGGTCACGGTCGTGACTATTTTGAGAAGCGCCGCCGATTGAATAAAAGAATCCATATTTAGGCGTACTTATGTATCAATTGGGACCTGGAGCAGATAAGCTCTCGTCCTTGTACAGCAGGAACACTTATTAGATTTTAATGCAGAAAGATTAGATTGGATACAGGTAGATAAAGTCATTAAGTGTAGATTAGACAATTTAGCTTTTGAGAGGGAAAACCGAATATAGGCACCCTCCTTCTCTGTATTATTATTATTATTATGAGCAAGAGATCTGAGAGGAGAGTTAGCATTAGGAGGAAGAAGAAAGAACAAGCAGAGAACTTGTGAAGAATCCCCATGTACAGTTCGTGAATTAATAGGAAGATTGATTCAGGTCATGGCTGTGAT